>VUQG01018897.1:0-14514 GCA_015106755.1 Etia nguti
TGATATGGTACTATAAGGTCATTAAGATAAGATGGGGCCTGATTATTTAAGACCTTGTACGTGAGGAGCAGGATTTTGAATTCAATTCTGGATTTAACAGGAAGCCAATGAAGGGAAGCCAACACAGGAGAAATATGCTCTCTATACTTTAGGATGTGTACATCCTAATCATTGAAAGACTGTCCACAGGCCTGTAGGTGTAAATAGACTGCGGAGTCCTGGCCTGACGAGTTCATTCTTCTGTGTTGTGCCATCCGCTTCGCCAGAGGTTGTTTGGTTTCCCCGATGTATAAATCATAGCAATCCTCCTGGCACTTAACAGCGTACACTATATTACTCTGTTTGTGTAGGGGGACCTGATACTTGGGGTGGACCAATTTTTGGCGCAGCGTGTTTTGGGGTTTAAAAGCCAAACTTTAGAAAAAAATGCGTCTCAACTGTTCCAATACTCCTGACACATAAGAGATCACTATGGGTTTCCGCTTAGGCAGCAGTTATCCTTCTCTCTTGGATCGGCTGGAGCTTTCTTTAGGTGCCTTCCCAGCTTTGAAAAATGTCCAGCTGGATAACTACATTTACTCAGGGCCTTCTTGATGTAATGTTCTTCTGCTCCTCTGGCAGATGTGTCTGTGCGAATAGTATTTGCTCTATGTTGTAGCAACCTGATGACACCCAGTTTGTGCTCCAGTGGATGATGAGAGTCAAACCTTAAATACTGATCCGTATGTGTAGGTTTACGGTACACATCAGCTTTTAGATGTCCCCCATTACTGATGGAAATCTCACAGTCTAAGAAGGCTAACCTGCCACTTTTCATATCCTCCCTGGTGAATTTGATGTGTTGGTCCACCGAGTTCATGTGATCCTTGAATTGTGGTACGTCCTGAGATTTGATTTTCACCCAGGTGTCATCCACATACCTGAACCAATGACTTGGTGGTGTTCCAGGGTAGGATAGCAAAGCCCTCGTTTCCATTCTTCCATGTACAAGTTGGCCACAATGAGTGAAACTGGGGAGCCCATGGCACACCCATGTTTCTGCCTGTAGTACTGACCCTTGTATGTGAAATAGGTGGAATTAAGACACAGATCCAAGAGTAAACACACTTGGTCAGTGCTGAGAGTGATCCTGTTGCTGAGGTTGGTATCATCCTGTAATCTCTTGCGAACTGCCTCCAACGCTTCAGTGACTGGAATGCAAGTGAAGAGAGATGTAACATCGTACGAGACCATGGTTTCATCTGCCTCCATAATGACATCTCTCACCTTCTCAATATGTCTTTGTGACATATTCACAAACAGCGATGATCTTTGATGATCTGACTCACTTTCATCCAAGTGTTAAAAATCTCTCTTATATTTATAATTATGTTAGTTTGTCCGATTACTTTTTAGCCTTTGAAAATGGGGGACTGTGTATGAAAATCAATGTAAAAATGCTAACTTGTTAATGCTAACAATTTTAAATCCCTCAAATCAAAGTTGAAAGTCTGCACTTGAATCACATCTTAATTGTCTGATTTAAATCCACTGTGGTGGTGTACAGATATGCATCTGGCTAATCTGCCAAATTTATCATTTACTCTTATGTATACTTAGATATACAATAGCATCAGCGTTTTGTAAAGCAACAGGTTACACAAATTCACTTACACATTCCCAAGAGTTGAAGCTGATTCTCCCCTCTCTCATAACAAAAACTAATGGCTCATGTCAGAATGTAATAATACCTATTAAAAGTACACTTAAGACATTTTCTAGGAGGACAAGGAGCAGGCGCATCTAGTACATGTAGAACTGCTGCAAAAAAATGACAGAGCGCAACGGCCAGCGCAACAAATTTTGGATCCTTAGCTTTTAGTTAGTGGTGAGCCAACCGTTGTGAAAGGGCCTTTATGCTGCGCAATGTAACTCACAGCAATGGTCCCTGGTCAGCCCTGGTTCACAAGGTTACAAAACTCAGTTCACAACCATGCATTTGATTTACAAGTACAAAATATTTATGACCACAATTTGAGCCCATAATTTTCCAGTGCCTCTATAAATAGTGTGAAGGCTCAGGTTACACATTCATATGATATTTGAATGATTTCATGCTTCAAGTGTGGCAAATTAGGAAGATTTTCCTATTTCGCAACATGTGCCTACACACACAAAAAAACAAACATCCATTTAGTTTAATTCCAAAAGGTACAAGCCAGAATGAATCCATGTTTCTGAATAATTTAAGAATTTTACATAAGAGCCTTAGTCTCTAAGTGGATTGAATTTGTGTGCATGTGTATGTGTGTGTGTACTGTATGTGTGTGGGGGTGGTACCTGGTTGGAATACATCTCTATCAGTGTCTAGTCCCATAACAAATAGGGTTTGGCAAATCTGAAGGTCAAATCAAACAGCAAACAGTGGCTTTCAGCCTTGGTTCCTTCTCCTATGAATCCCTAACAAGCCACTCAGCGTACAACAACCAGGCACAGTTTTTGGAAGGCAGCCTATTCCTCAGCTTCTGGCATCTCTCTAATAACACAATCTATTCACCATCATAAATAATGTAGGTGCAAGACTTATGATTCAGTTGTAGTTTTGCTGCAGCAACCCGCATTCAAGGCCATTTCTCAGCCAAGGAAAGACGAGATAATATTGAATATTTTCAGATGGATATCATTTAATTTTTCTTTTAAAGAGTGTTTTTTTGTCTGGGAGGCACTTTTACACATTTTTCTTTGTTGTCCATGAACAACCCCAATTCCTAAAAAAGTGACTGGGTAAAGTTTAAATAAAAGGATGATTCAGTAATTTGCAAATCTCATAACCTCACATTCACAGTAGAACATAAACAACATATCAGATAGTTATTGGTTTTGAATTGGATGGCATCAACAGGGCCATGATTACTGCTGTGTCGGCAGGCCAGTTCAGCACCCAGATTTCTATTCTATTACAAATCCATGCTGCTGTAATAAATGCAGCGTACAGTTCAGCATTGTCTTTCTGAAATATACAAGATCTTAGCTGAAAAAGATGTCATCTGGCTGGGAGCATATGTTGCTCTGAACCTGTATATACCTTTCTCCATTGAGAAAGGTGTGCAAGCTCTCCACTCTCCAGTGCAAATGATGCACTGTTCATGTATTCCCCAAAAAAATAAAAATTCAAATTTTGATTAATCTGACCACAGAACAGCTTTACACTTTTCCTCAGTCCATTTTAGAGTGAAATTTCTGGATCATATTTATATATGGCTTCTTCTTTGCATTTGTGGAAGACAATGCCTTCTGAAAGTGTTCCTGAACCCATGCAGTGATTTCCAGGACAGAATCATCCCTGTTTTTAATGAAGGTGACTGTTGTTGTGATTTGGCTCTATAGAAATAAAACTAAATTGAATTGACTTAAACTTCTTTCAGATGTGTTACTGGCCTTAAATTCAAAGTGAGATTCTATTTTTTCATGAAATACAAAAATGTCTCAGTTTAAATGTTTAATGTGTTTTCTGTTGTCTGTTATGAATAATATAGATTTATGAGATTTGCAAATCATTGCATTTTGTTTTTACTGACACTTTATGCAGTGTCCCAATGTTTTTTGGGGGAATTAGAGTCGTCGACTGGTGTTCAAAAAATTTTTGTCTCTGTCGCTCTTTTTGAAATTGTGTGTTCTTGTATGAAATCTCAAAGAGGTGGACTACCGCCTTCAGGTAAAAACAGATATTGTTCTAAAATGTTAATTAACTTCTAAAGTTCAAAAGCTTTATTAAGGTCACATAAATATATATTATTTATTCTTATTACATACTGTTTATTCTTCTGGAACAAATGGCTGTGGTTGCTGATGGTTAGCCCCACCCCTGCATGCAGACTGAAATTTTAAATGTCAATTTTACATTCGTCCATCACATCAGTTAGTCCAACAATTGATTTAGTGATTTTTCTTTGTTTTTTGAACCACCGCACAAAATATCTTTTACTTTTTAAATAGCCCTTTGAATAGCCCATAAACCTTTTTTTTTCTTAATTGCTTTTTTTTAAATAAAAATAATAATTCATAATTGGGCTGTTCAGTAAGAACAGTGGGTTCTGGCTACCAGAACCAGGGCTACAAGGACACAATCCAGGCTCCGGACGGTCACTGACCGACACTCTGCAGCAACTTCCTTTTTTTTCCCAGAAAGTCCTTGGACTATAGTTTTATGTCACGGTACCATATTCTTTTGCACACATTTTCAAAATCTCTCTATGGCAGAACTGTCAAGGTGATCTGTCACTACCCCAATATGAATGTAGAAAGAGGGGGCTTGGTGAGGGGAAGAATGTTGTTTGGGAAGAGCTGAAACTTGTCACATTGCTAGCATACGTGGGCCTTGTAATTTATATGGTGCTTCTATAACTGCCAAGAGTTAGAGACTGCTGGAGATAGCCAGGTGTACATGCCTGTTTCTGTCATGACCAGAGACAAGTTCATGGTAATTAGCAGCACTGTTCACATGGGCAACCTACAACATGACATAGAGAATGGTTCTCATGGCCACACTAGAACATGAAATCCAAAATTACTGAGACTGAGGTAGGACTGGGAAGTAGGCATGCACCTCCTGAGAGATGGCAGAATCAGTGACTACTGTATGCTAATCACACTTTTTGCAAATGCTTATTGTGTAGAAGTATTTAAATATATGTTTTTTTTACTTTGATTTGGACACCTTGTTTGTAAACTGTAGTACAAATATCGCATGACTGCCAACACATCCAAGGGGGCACAGTCATCACTACAAACAGTAGATCCTCTGTGGTACATGTTCTCATTTCTTTTGGTCTTAAAAACTGATTGGTCAATTCCTCATCACATATGTAAATTCAGTCCAAGGTCATATGGTCACTGATATCCAATAACAGTGGCTATGACCCTTATGTGCAATGTCACTGGCCGTTCTCCACTGTTGTTTCCACTAAGAGTGACAGCTAAATGGCTTAAATCTAGAAAATGCAACTCTCATATTTCAAGCTCTCTGTCTGTAAATAACAGACATTTGTGGTTTGCTAATGCTATGAGTTTGCTAAATCAAAAAAGAAACATGTTTTTGATACTAATTCAAGGCAAGATTTGTTCACCATCACATCCTAATTTAATCAGAATCTTAGTTGACTGTTATTTATGCTGTATTTGGCCACCTGCTGTATATCGTTTTCAGTGAAATAACTTGCTGGCAGACATTCATCATATTTATTCAGCAGGAACAGAGAAAAACAGTATATTTTCTTTTAGGAAAGATAACTCTATTTCTCCAGCGTAACAGAGAGGAAGCTAGAGAGGAAGCTTGCGGGAGCAGGTGAAGTAATTATGTCATGGTGGACCTGGACACTGATTTTGCTAAATGATGTCAACACCTTGTATTGCAGAACCAGCTGTGACCTCTGGCTACTGCTGAGAGCCTTGAAGGACGAATGGAAGAACGCTAGTACTGGTAGCAATAAGGCTGCAGGAAGAGGTTTAGATAACAATATGTAGTCCCACAATTCTGTGTGTATCCTTCAAGAAGATCAATAAGAATGTCCAGATGCACCCAGAACATCTATTTTTTTTTTTTTTCTTCTCTTCTCAGCAGAGAAGGATAAAACAAAATAAGTTGAAGTCTAAGAATTTGTGAATGCAGTGAAAATAAAGATTTTATGATAATGTAGTGTAGAGTGTTTCACTAGGAGGAAAACATCTTTTCTGGAAAAAAAAGCAGCTGTCATTCTCAGATATGGTCTAGATGTCTTCATAGCAACTGTAGCATCTTTATAGCAAGGGTACGAAAAATGCACGAGTCTCTAAAGCCAAACTGTGTAGCTCTTGTACATTGCAGCAAACAGTGGAAACAGTATTCAAAGTCAACGATGAAAAAGTTCCAGAACTCCAAAGACCTGCTGTCCCATTCATCCTTCTTGTGAAGCACTGAGGCCTTTCAGCACTCTTGTTATTATTATGAGATTGCTCCCTGAAAGTCTCATTCTGAACGCTTGAACATGTCCATTCCTAATGTTCAGCTCAGCTAGAAAGTAACCCCATAAATTGTAACCCAGTATCCCACAAACTTCCTTGTGCTTGAATGATCCGAGTTTAAGGAGAAAAGAGATCTTTTTCTTGTCTTTAGTAGGTGGGGTTCCACTCAAAACCCATTTAATGCTCCCCACAGCTGACAGTGGACAATTGACAGGCAGAGAAGTAAGTTGTTTTTTGTTTGTTTTGGTTTTTTTTGGTAATAGCAGTGTTACCCCAGGAGTACAGCCAGCAGAGCTATGTCTCATCCTGACTTGGACAAGTTGGTTATGCCCACTCAAGGCATTCTTTGCAGTTTCTTGCTCTGCAGTGCATCTGATGGAATTCCAAGTAACCCAGAAGCACCTCTTCTTTCCACATTGATTAAAACAGCAGCAGGTTACTTAGTTTTATTTTTGCACCACCACAACAGGCTAAAAAAGAGGAGATGAGGAAGACAGGAAGTCAGGAAGTCAGACAAAGGAAGAAAGAGGGGTTTTAGGAAATTTAAAAAAAAAATCAAAATAAAAGTGCCTATGCAGAAAAAATGCTCCACTTCTTTAATGCTCTGGGTGTGACTTAAAAGGCGAATGATAAAAATACCTGTGCTGGAGACTGGTGGTCAAAGACTTGCACTCAGTGTATTTGGGGGATTTAAATGTCCATATCTGTAAATATATATATAAAAAAAACCTTCTTTGGTCAACGTGTTGTAAATGTTGCCATCAGAAGAGTCAAAGCTCCATGTGGACATCTGCAACCATTCATGTTTGTGTTGGCAACCAAGTATAATCCTAGCTGATGTCTGCCACCAGGGCCCAATATTAGATTTGTTAAGACATTTAGGTCCCATACAGAATAACTAAAAGTCAAAACCTCAGTTTGTCCTATACTCCTGGTTTTTGACCAAAGTTATAGGGATTCAGTTGTATGCATTTCCTGGGAAAGATACATTCCAAGACATATTCACCTGGTTTCTGTAAATGAAATGTGCAAACTGGTCATTTATCTCCAGCTCTGGCTATACTGAAATCAAACCAGCTAAAAAGCAGAGTTGAACTGGGGATCTGTCCAAGGTGTACTCTGTCTCTCATCCTATGGTAGCTATCATAGCTCCAGCACCCCTCGGATACCCCGATAAGGATAAGCTGAAGAGAATGGATGGATGAGTAACTGCATTATAGGACACTATGCTGACAAACAATACTGACCCTAGATGGTTGCTATTACTTAAAATAACAATATGCTCTTTCTGTGAGAAGAAATCTTTACTTAACCTTTCAGTCACTTGCGCCTGCAATTTTCACAGTAAACAGTGAACATTATGACTAAGAGGATAATGATTCATCACCACACCCTTTCATTCTTATTCAACTCTCCTCAGCATTTTTGAATACTGCATGCTGTGTCTATAGCAACGGGAAAAAAGTGACTAACTGACCATGTTTATTGCACTGGTGGTTGCCAGCGTGCCATGAAAGATAGAGCTTTTAATGTTTTTAAAAATGATTTTTTTAAAAAGAGATCACTTCAGAAGCAAGGGATGAGAGATGAAAGACAAAACAGAGACCCAGCTCCTTTTAAGAGGATGAGGCCATGCAACAAATACTTTCCATTATTTGTGTAGCCATAGAAAAAGGGTGCATGTGCCACTGAATGAGCAGGTGTTCTGATGAGTTTTGTGTGTGTGCATTTACATGTATGATGGTGTGCTTGAGAGTGTTTGCTCATGCGTACTCTCCCTCAGGTGTGTATTCACACCTGCTCATGGGTTGGACCACAGAAATCACTCCATTTCTATGCAAAAGGACCAAGTCCCCCCACCTGTCATTCCTGGCATCAGTTTTGTTAATGTGTGTGTGTGTGAGATGACATGTCTGTTATGTTGGAAGCAGTGAGTGTGTGCTCAAGCTCGCCGTACTCAGTGGGTGTCCACACTGTATGACAGTGAAAGCTGTCTAAAATACTAACTCCAACTTTAGGGGGGTTTTTTTTGTAAAAGGCAAAAAACAATATTCTGTATGGATCTGCTCTGTTTTTCTTCATTTTATTTTATACATGACTGTATAATGTGTGAGGATTCTCATATTAAACATGGCCAAAGTTTCAAATACCGAGGTTAGTGCATGTGGATGAACTGAGGGGCTGCGTTACTCTGTGAATTGTTAATCACACAAAATTACTCTAACAGCATTCTGAATTATATATAGAGAGCATAAAGTAGAGTAGCATAATTATTGCAGTTTTGTTTTCTGATTAGTTATTATTATCCATCTATCCTCTTCCGTTCATCCTTGTCAGTGTCGTGGTGGGGGGCTGGAGCCTATCCCAGCTACCATGGGCCGAGAGGCAGGGTACAAACATGGGTAGAACATGCAGACTCACAGAAAGGTCCCGGACAGGTGGTGGAGTCGGACTCGCTGTGAGGCAACAGTGCTAACCACCACACGACCGTCCTGTGTAGTTATTATTATGTCATTCTGAGATAAGATTTGTTTATAATTGAGTTTTTTGTTCAAAATTGGAATACATTTTATAATGCACAATATTGTTTTAGATTTTATTTTTATTCCATTTTTTTTATTTTAACCATTTTTTTATTGTTTCTTTTACCAAATTTGATTTTTTTTAGTGTATTTTTATTTAGCTATAGTAGCCTGAATAATAGTTCCCATTTAAAAAGGACTGATTTATAAAGTGTCATTGGATTTGCAGCATGACAAACATCCGTATTTATGTACACCTACAGTGTACAATGAACGAATGCAATGCAGTTTGATGCATATCACTGCTGACAACACAAACAGAGCTGATACAGCTTTGGTGTCAACAACATACATTTCGAACAGAGAAAGTTTAGTTTACATTTATTCCCAGGTGGAATGCAAACACAAATAAATGCATATATGTTATTAAAAGACACAAAATAAAAGAAACATAATACCATCTGCTTTTTGGTACTAAGTGAGGGCGGAGGGCTGCACATGATCATTTTACAAATCCTGGAAATATTGCTGTTTCTGAAGCCTATTTACTGCTTGCTTGTTGTTTTGTGTTTTTTTGTTTTGTTTTTCAGTTCAGTAAAATATTTAAATCTTTTGATTTCACATGATAACCTTGGCTCCAAGTTGCTCCAGACTAGAATAGAGTGGGTGTGCATAGTAGGCACGTATATATAAATATAACTATCACCCTGAGAGCTCAGTGCCCTCAAACTTAAGACCAATGAAATAAAAGGACAAATTGTAAACACAAACAATGCCGTTCCCTTAGACAGCCTTTTTGCCAAAGTGTTTTATGAAGTTAAAGTCGACTATTCTTTAATACTGAAACTGAAATATATGAATTTTAAATCTTCTTGTTGGGTTTACTTGCTGTAAAGCCTGGAACATGTTGTATTCTGATTTTGTGGCTTATTTCTGTATTGGATTTATTATTTTTTTATTTTTCTGTGTCTGTAGGATGTTTCAGTATTACTGTCTTTGTATCAGAAGCTAAAGTATTAACCACGTTATTCATGACAAATTTGACATTTGCCCTATTTTTTGTGAGGATGAGGAGGTCAACCTGTGGTGCAAAGGTAGGTAGTAAGAGGAAAAAACACTTGTTATGGCCTTTGGATAAATGTACCTACTTTCTGCAACACAGAAAAACACACACATACATTCACACATATTACAATGTGGACACTGCACACCCTGGAGCATCTTCTACAGCTAAAATTTTTTAGTGTCTAAAACTGCAGTTCGTTTAATGGACACTTGAGCCAGGCTCAAAAGGTCATGGCCATAGCTTCTATGTTAAAAAGCTCCACTTATATACATTTGTATAGCTGAAAACAAAAAAGTTTGTCTCTAGTTAATTCTGCCTTTCCTTCACTATATGGACAACTATTTTGTGCCAAACCTCCAATTCTTTGAATTCAAGTCTTTTCTGTTCCATTGCTATAGGTGTATAAAATCAACCACTTTGACATTCAGTCTGCCTTCACTTTAACATATTTGAAGGATTTGGGTTTTTCTCAAGAGCTCACTAAATTAGAGCCTGACACTGTAATAGAATGAATAATGTCAACACTTCAGTTCGTAAAATTTCCTTCCTCCTAGATATTCCACGATCAACTGTAAGTGGTGTTATTGCAAAGTCAAAAATTTTAGGAACCACAGCAGCTCATCCACAAACTGGCAGACCACATAAAGTTAAAGGTCACTGGCGCTTTCCTCACTCTGTAACTGCAGGGCTTCAAACCTCAATAGACGTTAACATCACCATAAGAACTATGCACCTAGAGCATCGAGGCCAAATATCTCCTGGTGGTCAAATGTATAGGTGGCTCAATACTTTTATCACTGCATTGTAAGAACTGTACAGTTTTGTTTTTGTACAGTTTCTGACTTTAAATCAATGGTGGTGCAAGTGTAATGTCCAGGGTGAAAAAAAAGATTAAAACCCTATTTTAGGACAAATTCTGGAAACTGGAAAAGTCTACGGCTACAGCTTGGTAGGTCACAAGTTAACATTCCAGCCTGTCATCCAAATATGGTCACTTGTGTCATCAGCAAAACCCCAAATTACTAATGTGAAAAAAAAATAGTTCAAAACACAGTTTTCACAAATCAGTACGTTTCGTCGTAGTGACTATGTTCATTTATTATACAAAGTCTTTCATGTTGCCCTAGATATGTCCAGCAGTGTGTGTGTCTGCATATGTTTGGGTGCATTTAGGTATAAAAATACATATCTGCATTATTTCCCTAGCCAAGTAACCCTAACATGTTAAATGGTTGTCTCTAAGCTCTCTCCATTATAGATAGCTGTGGTAAAATATGAATGACTTGGTTGAGTGGCTTCTCCCAGCGTAGTATGCTTAGCTGCTCTAGTTGTGTTGAGTGTGAGGAGGTCAAAAGGCTGAAAAAACTGATGTTTTGCAGAGGTAGTTAAGGAACACCCACAAATATGACCAGTTTCAAACATGATGCATGCATCCTTGCAAACATGATAGATAATATCATTGTTTAGAGGGTAAACTTGCTTCATTCTTGTCTACAAAGCTGATCTATACATCATGTATACAGATCCTGTAAAAGACAGTAATAATATCTGAGATAGATTTTTAAAATATGCTAAGCATACTTTTTAAATCAATGCTATATAGAGCATAGAAAGACCTCTAAGAAAGTGTATTATACTTTTTGATGCTTATACAGTCCATAATTTTGTAAGCATATGGGTAACTGTAACTAATAAACTGCCTTTACTCATTACACCGATGTTGTCATCTTTTTACTGTCTCAAGGGAAACACGTAAGTTTGCCCAGTGGTTTTCAATACTTAATGATTACCAGAGTTTCTTAAGCAAAGTGAAAAAAATCATTGATGTGTTACTCATCAGTTACTACTTAAGATACTCTATCCATTTTCTTAATAACATTAAGAAATTTGTCTAGTTCTTTTCTTTAAAATAAAAGGTAAAATCAAAGGTAATAAGGGAACATCCAAAAGTAGAGAGAGATGTTGACTCTTGGCATGTCTGGTTTAGTAAGACAAACAAGTTGAACAGGTGCATCCTTAGTCAGCACTTTTCAGTTTAGATTTGCTGAGAAATTACTTGGTTGAGAAAAAGTTTTATCAGCTGTTTTGCTGCATCATCTTTATTTTAATCTTCCTGTAGATATTGACAGTATACCATGTGTGGGAGCTGACCAAGAAAGAATCTTCTTGCTGTAAATTAATCAGAATCACACCAGAATTGCATCCTATCATTGTGAGTTTTCATTTAAGTGAATTATTGATTACAAATTGAAATGGTGCTTTAAATATCCTACTGGGAAACTACTCTGTAAACTATTATGTGTCTGCATCTCAGCTCTGCCTCATTAGCAATCTGAGTAGTCACTGCAAGTCTGTCTAATACATCTGAATGAGTGTGTGTGTGTGTGTGTCTGAGTGTGTGTGTCCACATCTTGTTGATTGTGTCATTCCAGAATTCTGTTGTGCTATTTATTTAATCAACACAAAGCCTTGTTGAATTACTGAATTATTAGATCAAACTGCTTTTGTCCCACTAAATTATCAACCGAGTTTGTGTGTGTGGTTGTATGGAATATTGAACAGCCTCAAAACCTGTTAGTGTGAACGTGAGCTGTAATGATCATTAGCACTGAGAGTTCTGAACAAAAACACACACAGTCTATTATTTAATAGCATAAAATGGTCTAAAATTGTACTTCTGGAATTCACCAAGCCTGAAGTCAATACAACAAATTAGGGTTTAGACTACAAATTCAAACTGACTTTTGGTGAGTATTATAGTACTACACATTACACACACACACACACATTTGTAAAATAAACAGGCTGTCATGTCATTAAAGAAGAACATGCCAGTTCTTCTACGCTCACTTTGGTATAAAATTGCTTCCGTGCAATGCCAGCGTTTGCAGTGTTCATTCATGCAGTCGCGTACTTTTGCATGCTTGCTCTGTGCCTGACAACACAAATGCGTGTTTGCTTGCGAGATTGAGTGTGTGTGGGAGTGTGAGTGAGTCAGTATGGGTGTGAGGCAGTGGTCGGAATCCATGGAGTCTCATTAATGGCTTCATTAAGGCCAGTGAGATCTCATTTGGACTGAGTGAATTATTCAACCTGTGAGTCAGTCAGACCCCCACAGACACCTGCACACCACCCAGGTAGAAAGCAAGAGAGAGACAGAGACAGAAGGAGGAGAGTACAAGAGAAGAAAGTGGCTGAAATAATAATTAATCCACAAAAACCAAGAGAATATGTGGTAGGGAGAAAAAGAAACAGAGGTTATTAAATGTACAGATTTGAAACTTGATTTTATGGTTCTGAACAGAATACTATATGACATATAAAGTATTGTGAGCTAGTGGATGAGCAACTCTTTCATTTAAACATAACCCCAGTCTGTTACTCAGATAATTCTTTGATTCTCTTCCATCTCAGCCCAATCAGCCACTTTGGTACCAAAAAGCAAACTAAGAAGAAAAACAGAAGAAAAATTGGGCAGTTTGACTGAAGATTGAAGAGAAAACAAAAGATAATTATAAAATACCGAACAGCCGTCACAACTTGTAGACCAACATCTGGTTCCACTCACAGTTCCTTTCATTTAAGTTGTTTTGCGAGACAACCAATCCCCAGAATAGCTCAATAGTTCACAACCCACGCAAAGCGTTGTGATAAAGTTACATTTGTTAAGGGTTTTTTTTTTCTAAAAGCAGATGCTTTTTGGTTTAAGCAATTAATTGTGGCCATTCTTTGATCTTTTGATTGCAAGTATTATAATATAACTATGGTCCAGTGAAACTTCAAATCTTTACCAACTCTTCCTGTTTAAATGAAGGTAGGAACCCCCTTATATGGCAAATGAACACGGTCCAGGCACCTGGTAAGAGCAGTGTCTTCACTTTTCTTGTCTGCATGTGCAACAAGGACTCATCGTTGACATTTTAGCTGTGGATATGTCGAGCTTCCTTATTATTTTTGCTTTCCTTGCTCCAAAGGTTGACCTGGCTGAGTTACTAAACAGTGGCAAAAGCTATAAAAAGAAGACCAATTGTCATCTAAAATCTCACCCTTTCTCTGAAATTCACCTCTATTCTTCACTCCTTGCAATAATTGGCCAATGTTTTAGTTACCGTGTACAAAACCCAGTAAACACAGTCATCTCAAAAAGTTGAAATACTTTTACCCTTCTGTAACGTGAAAACTTCTTTGATTTATCGCTCTGCTTGGAACTGCTTTAAGTGAACTTCCTTTGGTTTGATTTAACTGCATGAGAAGTTTGTGTCTGTTGTTCATTTTTCAGTACATGTTCAAGCAAGACAATGTTGTAAAAGACCATAATGCTCATCCAAACTATATTACCAAAATTAAGTTTAAATGAATTCATATATATTATCATGAAATTTCTTTGGTGCCTTAAGTAGAAATATGAAGCGTGCAACATTTACACACACGCAAATGTAACAACCAACTCAATAACATCCATCTTTATAAATTTGAAATGATCTAATGTGTTACAGAAAAACAATATCTTCTACATTAGGATAGAGTTTTGGAGCACTTGCTCGTTCATTTGCTGTAAACATGGCTGACTTTCCAAAATACAATATCTAACATATGATAATTTTTTAACTAACCCTTAATTTTATGGAAATAACTGCTGAAGTAATTCTTTTTCGCTGTTGATAACATTTAAAAAGTAAGAAATAAATGTATGTGTTTCGACTCCAGTCAGGCTTCATCTCTGGTTGGACTTTAGCCATGCTCACCGCTTGGCTCTACTTATGTTGCAGAAGCCCTGAGTTCTTACCTCCACTTCACTTTTCAAAACTAGCTTGAAAAGTTCATGAAAATACATCCAAACCTTCCAGTTCTTGCTAGTCCCAGTGGATCTCTCTGCCGTCCCCTTGCTTCTCAGAATGGCACAAGTCATCATTCAAAAATGACACTGCAAGTTTTAACCTCAAAGTA
>VUQG01018897.1:14612-54353 GCA_015106755.1 Etia nguti
GCAAACTGCACCTGTGCCACGCACTCACACATAAACTTCATGACAATGCACTTCTTTAGCACACACAAATGGAATGCACAAGTCCCATCCTCCAGTGGACGTCAGAGAAGCCCACATGGAGTCCACACAAACACATGCGCGCACACATATGTGGGGTAATCAGTGTGACTAAACAACCTGTGTGTTGCAGTGAAGGCTCTATCAATCATTTGTGAAGCTGAGAGCAGGTAGGGAGCCCTAATGGCACTTTGTGAATGTATGTGTGTAGGTATTATCTAGTGCATGCTTGTGACAAAGAGCAGGGAGTTGGGGATTACTCACCCTAAAACTGTGTTGTGTGTGTGTGTTTCCTGAATGAATCTCTGGACTTTTCCCTCCCCCTTTGGTTACTGGTAGTAACCAAATGGGATTTCTGACTGAGTCAAAAGATGGTCTACAAACTTAACTGAATTATTTTCATTGTTTTCCCATTTTTGATCAGAAACGGGACGATTGTAGGCTGCATCTTAGAGGCAGTACTTAACCTTAACCTCCAGGTCAACTGCATTTGCAATTCAGGTTATGATTTGGTTGTCTTTTTTGTAAACAACCACAATACAAAAAAAAGCACATTCACAGAAATTCTATTCAGTTTTATGTATACAGTGCCAAATCACAGCAAAAGTCATTTCAAGGTGCTTTATATTGTAAGGTAGACCCTACAATAATATGAGAAAAACCCAACAATCATATGACCCCCTATGAGCAAGCACTTTGGCGACAGTGGGAAGGAAAAACTCCCACTTAACAGGAAGAAACCTCCAGCAGATCCAGGCTCAAGGAGGGGCTGCGTAACCACCTTGCAGTACTTTTATAATAAGGTTTTTCATTTGTTTATAGCTAAATTTTATAAAAACCAGTCCATGACAAAGTATAATTCATTTGCAGTTGCTGAAGTTGTAAAAGGAGAAATGCCGGTTTTGAGGGTATTTCCTATTTTCATTAGTCTGCTCATGTTAATTCAAAAGCACATTGATCGATTGAAAATTTGTTCTACAGCAGTCACTGATGCCTAAATGATGTGTAAGCTTTGCCTCTTTCACTGTGACATTGGACAAGGACAAGCAATTCAATTTAATACACTGAAGCAATGTGCCATTATCCAATTTGTAAAATAAAACTTGAACAGGCTTACACAATGGAAAGAGACCATTTGTCTTCAAAGTAAACATTGCCATTTTTGCACAAATCATCAAGTATGGGCTTGAATACTGGTATACTGTGGATGCTGTAATGCAGGTTGATAAACAGATGGATTTATTTTATACACTAACCTAATCTTGTAGTTAAAACCTGTATTCATTCATAGAATAACCAGTTTACTGCAGCTTATGCCTTTGCAAATTTTCACAGAAACACAACTGTTGCCTTTTTTCACACTAGCCACACAGCTACTGTATGGAGATATTGACAAGGAGACAGAGTATTTGCATGGTTACAATAATCCCTATGACCTCTTGATCTTCCCCATATCTTTACCACATGACTGTCATTTCTGAAGTTGATGTTCCTGATGTTCCACAGTTAGTGCTCATGCGTTATGCTTTCACCTAATCACATGGACTACTGCTTACCAGTTCACTAAAGTGTAGGTTGTAGAGACTCTATCTCCTCAGTCTAATTCATATGCAGAAGAATACTTAAATACCTTTGGCATTTGGTATTGCACTTGTCTCCTTAACTTGGTGCTTCTTTGAAGTCATACTGCCCTGAATTAAAACATCAGCCATGGTTAAATGATTTTAAAGGAAGTGAATAAGTCAAAAGTGCCTTAAGTAATTTGAAAAATTGTCTAAACAAATTTTAGAAGGCTGTCAAGGCTTCACGAATGAAATATCTTTCCAAAGAAGCACTTTTGATTTCTATTCACTCCAACAGACCAAGGAAATCCCCTCAAGCAAAATTAGTTCTGTCCTTAACCTCCCAACTGCTATTTTCCCTTTGTCCTCTTTTGAATTTTGGCTTACCAATCAAATCAGCAGTTAAAGCCATTTTTTTTAGTTAAGACTTTTAACTAAAGCTATTCTATTTATTTATTTTAATGATGCTGAGATGCTCATTTATGCTTTTATTGCATCCAGACTGCAATTCATTATATGACTATAATGATTATAGATATATTCATTATAAATAATTATATATATATTTATTCATTCAAAAAGGTGCTGTTAGACTCCTGACTGGTGCATGAAAGCGTAATCATGTTTTGCCTGTTCTTAAATCGTTGGACCTAAAGATCCCTGCGTTTCCAAACAAGTTTTGATGGCAATAATGGATAGGTTTAACATTAATTCAGGTAATCTCTAGTTAATGACCGAAGCTTAATAAACTATCCATACCTTCCTCTAGGAATGTCCTCAGGTCAAATGAGAGATCCTATTCTCTCACAACTTTCAGTTTTGCAGTATTCATAAAGCCAGCAGGGCCCATGTTCATTTATGAAGGTTTTTGTACTTACGTATCAAGGGCACATGGGGCTGGTGCAAATGATGTAAAGTGACAGTTCACTGTTAATGTATTTGATTTACGCCACACAGTTTAATTATTTTGCACAGTCGACAGACGCAACTTTGAACCTGTGTCAGCTCAAATAGATCCCAGATATAGAGAGCAAATAAATCCACTGAGAAATGGTAGAAATATATTAATATGCTCCAGCAACAGATTCTGGGTTAACTGCTATTTTGCATTGCCTTTATGGGTCAGTCTATAACTTTTTCCTGTTACGTAAAACAATTTGTTGTAGCTCGGCTAATGGATGGAGAGATCAACCACCCCGCCTTGTGACAACAATAACAATGACTCAGGAGCAAGCTCCCAGGTTGATATTACCTTGATAGATGGCAGCAGTCGATGTATCCTGCTTTCCCCTGAGACATCTAGAATACATTTTATTCCTGTTTTTTTCTTGAGAAATATAATTAAAAAAACATGGTAATGTCCACATGGAGTTTAAATTATTTACAGAAAATGTCAACTTCTTGTGTTGCAATATTAGGTCATATGGATATTTGAAAGAACGAATTTCTTCTGGAACTGAAGAGCGAATCCAGCCTGACTGACAGCAAACAAGCTGATTGGTTTGTTGTTTTGAGGGACTGGACCAAGAACTGCTTTGCAGTGTAACTGGAATTAGAACTTAATATTTGTCCGACTGTGTCATGTGAAGCATAAAATCAGAAACTGGTTGCTTGCAAAATAATGGGAAAAGTGCCAGATAACCACCTAATTCCTGTATTAAAATGACTGTTTCTTTTTGTGGCCTCTGAATTTCATGAATAGTGTGCGAATAAAAGGTATATGTGGATTCCCGTCTTCCTACCACTTCAGACCTCATATCTTGAATCTGCGTTTCCAGAGAAGAAAAAAGCTGATTTTGACTGAAAGTGTTTATGTTTAAACTCAACAGAACAAATTTCATGCTTTCACTTATGTTCTGAGTGGGGATAATTCTTAGGGCACCAAGAATGAAGTCAGTTGGTCAGTTATTGGAGATCCAACCTTGATTTCATGCACAGTTACACTCGCATTAACTGTTATGGAAGCATGATGAAAGATGATTATCTGATTGTAAAAACACACATAAGGACATTATAAAAGGAGTGAAGATGAGCAAAGTAAGAAGAGGGATTGAAGGCAGAAATTAGGAAGGGTTACCAGATAAACATGAAAATGCAAGGAACATCCACATCAGGGACCGACATAGATTTAGCTGAAAAATATTATAGAAAAAATGAGAGTGTGACAGAGATGATCAATATCTCTTCCCTGGGTGTATTCATTTCTCCACGCTGATGTCATAATGTGCATAATATGAGAGGGATGGAATAAAAGAAATATGGTAAAAGGAGAGAATGATAAGACAGAAAGGATATTCAGCTGAACCAATGATTCACATGTGTGTGTGTGTGTGTGTATCCAAAGTGGGGAAACACCCAGAAGTACTACAGAAAGCCTGTGAGAGTTTGTTGTAGTGGATTCTTCACTGGATTTTATTGTCAGAGTATTAAATGATGACTCTTATATTTTCTAGTAATTTATAATACGTTCAACTGTATGTAGAGCACACTATAGATACTGTAGATACAAAACAATACAATACGTCTTCCGATTTATTTAAATATCTGGTATGTTGTTCCAGTCCACACCAACGACAAAACCCTACCTGTTTTTGTTTCTTTTCATATTTGTTGTTATACATGAGTTTCTGCTGTGATGGCACCATTTTAGCTTTTCTTTTTTGTAACTCTTGCCTCTGTATGATGTCATAGAGAGGGAAGATTTCTAATAGGGGCATCTCAAACACACAGTTTTGCCTGTAAGCCCTCAAATCCCACCAACCTACTGTTTGAATCTTTTGTTTTCATGGGGCAAGAAAGGTGGCTTACGGGGAGGGTGACCTTAAATGAAAATGAGCTAAAAGTGGATGAACTGAGAGGCTGCACAAAAAACAGGGTGCATAAGAATTATTAAGAACTGTGCATCATGCAAAGTTGAAGGGTAAAAATACTGCCCCGGAAAGCATAATAGCTCCTCTTTAAGCAAAAGACTCTTCAGAGACTACAGAAAAGAGAGATGACAGCACTTCACATAATGCATTTATTGCTCATTACTCATTTTAAAAGACCAATCTATGGCAGTTTATAGCCGCTGGCTGTGAGCAAAGCTGCAGTTGCTCTGCCCGGCTGAGATGCGTGAAGCAGTGGCTGGATATGTGGTTATTGTGCAGACTTCAGCTGCACTTGTGGTTGTACACTGCGTAATGGAAATTTCCAGCTGTACTAATATTTGCACTTGCAGTGCTTCTCTAACAGATATGCTACAGGTACACAATAAGTTTAGAAATATTGATAGTAGACTTGGCTAGCAAAGTAAGCCACTGTAAACGCATTAGGGATTCAATCAGCTTTTGTTTGCTTTTCTCCAATAAATTCACCTGATATCACTATATCTTGCCTGTATATATAGGTATATACTGTATATACTTACCGTTCTGCCATGTTAAAGACTGTCTGCTAGTTATAAATGCTATGCACCTGTGTTTCTTATACACTAATAAGACTAACAACTGCAACGGGCCTTCTTCATTTTAGGAGAAGAAAATGCAAAAGTGTAAAAAAAAAGTTATTAATGACTAAATTTGACTATAAATTCATTACTTACATTTTCTACATGGAAGAAAGCAACCCTCAGTGTCTCACCTCAAGGCATTCCTCAGGACACAGCACAAGTACTAGGAGACTGCAGAGAGAGACAAACAAAAAGTAGGTATAACACAATGCTAATAAAACGTAACTTTTTCTAAAGCCCACAGGCACTTTCACATTCAAATTAAATCATTATACAACTCTACATTACAATAAACTTATTGTGGAAACTGTTGTACACAATCCACTGGGTCAAGCAACCACCATAAATGCTTATTTATTTATTTATAAATTTATTTATTTATATTGAGAGAGCGCTAAATGATCATTGAACTTCATTCAGCCATGCTAGAATCTCCACTCGCCAGGGAGAAGGAAAATAAAACATGATGAAAACACATTGATCAGAATAATAGCTGCCAAACTTCTCCTGACTGCTGCTCAAAATATCTTTTTGAGGTCAATGAGAATGTGCGGGCTCAGCAAAGTAATGATAATGATTGCCAGGCACAATCCTGTGATGGAAAGTACAGAGTACTGAAGGCATGTGGATAACAAGTACATAATGATTACATAATCTGAACTATTAGGAAATCAGATCATAACACCCCAAGAGCATAATGCTTCTTTGGACTTCATTGTAAGCTTATATCCTCATTTTACTCTGTGTGCACCAAACAACCACAATGGACCAACCTCAGAGTCAGATGAGTCAATGTTCATCACTTTCACCTTACAAATCCAACTGTGAGTGCTTGTCCTCATGGAGAAGCGCAGAAATCAATATTATCACAAGGGACAGCAGAAGCAGTATAAAAACTAAGTGCACCCCATGATTCAATAGCTTACAGAATCACATTTTAGTAGCTGTAACCTAAAGTAACTTCTGAGGATCAGTTAATTAAGTGCATCTGATTAAGAGCACACTTCATTTTTCATAGACTCCTTTTGCGTTTGGGCTTTATTATTGTTAAATAGATGATGACATAATATGTAATATGTGGTATGTTGTTATTTATACAAAGATGTATTTATTTCATTTTCTAACCTGCTGAGGACCAGATTTCATCAAAACCAAAATCGTAGAACTGAAAGAATGAGTGCTTTCTTTTTTCTCTAAGTAAATACATTTTTTCTGGTGAGAATTTTCTAAATTCTCACCAGATGTCTGTAACAACCCATCCACATGCAAAGAAATAAAAACATAGATGTCCATAAATTAAATGTTGTTTAATAATGAGAAATAACACAGAGAAAAAGTAGTGAACGCATGAACAGGGCATGACAGTCATGACACCAGCTGAAATCTATCAGTAATTAAAAAGCAATCCTGCCACTTGGTGCAAATTAATATCAGCTCTGTCAAGACTTTCACAACCTTATTGTTGCAAAACATCCTGATGGCACTCGTTACAGATTTTCTAAACTGCTGAAGGTTCCAGTAGGCAGTGTTGGGGCCATAATCCAAAAGTGGAAAGATCATCATTTCAGCATGAACTGGCCACGACCAGGTGCTCCCCGAAAGATTTCAAGCAGGAGTGAAAAGAATTATCAGAAGAGTTTTCCAAGAACCAAGGAGCACTTGTGGAGAACCAAAAAACAAAACAACCTCGAATCAGCAAGTACAACTGTTCAATTGTTTCAAAGAAAACAAGAAGTAATGCACTCAACCACCATGGCCTGTATGCACATTCACCACACAAGACTCCATTGTTGAAGAAAAAATGTTGAAGTCTAAACGTTGCTGAACATTTAGACAAGCCTGTGGAATACTGGGAGAATATAGTCTGGTCAGATGAGACCAAAACAGAACTCTTTGGGTTCCATCATACACACCATGTTCGGAGATGAGAATGCAGTTTGGAGGTGGGAACATCATGGTGTGGGGCTGTTTTTCAGCATATGGCACTGGCACGCTTCGTATCATATCAATCCGTCAATGATTTGAATTCTGTCAAACAGTCTGGAGTCTGTTGCCATCTACCAGGATGATGAAGATGAAACAAGGTTGGACATTTTTCAGCAAGATAATGATCCCAAACACGCAGCCAAGCAAGCTCTCAAAAATAAAGCTGCTAGAATGCCCCAGCTAATCACCTGACCTGATTCCAATTGAAAATCTATGGAAAGAGCTAAAGCTCAGAGTTCATAGAAGGGGCCAACACAACCTTCAGGAGTTGAAGAGTGGGCCAAAATCACATCTGAGCAATGCATGTGACTAGTTTCTCCATAAGAGGCATCTTGTGAAGCTGTTATCACCAAGAAAGACTTTCATATGTAGTACTAAATACATTTCAGTAAGTGTGTTCAATACTTTTTCCCTGTGTTATTTATTATTACACATAACTTAACTTATGTACATCTACGGTTTGATTTCTTTGCATGTGTGGATTGGACGGGCTGTTACCGACATCTGGTGAGAATTTCTTGTCTATAGCACCTTTAGAAATATATTTACTTTACTTCAACTGTGTTGAACATATTCACATCATGAAATTAATACTTCTTCTTCTTCTTTTTGTTTTTTTTTTTAAAGAAAAATGTTAATATCCTCTAATTAGAGGTGGGCAAGCTGCTTCCCCCAGCCTTTGCCCTTGAGTCAGCTTCGGTGAAACATTATTCATTATTTAAAATATATCCATGGAGAGTCATCCACAGTGATTTGTTGTCTGCCACCTTTCTACTTAGTATTCTTTAGTTTTGGTCTTTGAGAAAAGAAGATGCACCTCTGAACTGCATTCTTTACATTCCTACACTTATATTTCTCAGAAATAGTTGCATATGACTGGAGATAGAATGAGAGAAAGTGTTGGTCTGGTATTACAAGGTCTAAAGCCAAAGGCTTGAATTGATACAGCTTGAGACCAACGTATCAGGTGATTTGTCACAATAATGTCTGTTTAAGAGCATTCTGAAGGGAAAAATTCCTCCACCTTAAAAGAGCCCTCTGAGGGCAGAAGTGCCTTGCAATTCTCTGTCGCTCTCCATTTTTCTCAGTTCTGAGGATAACCAAACAACCTCTGCCTCACTACCTTGTCTGCTTTTGTGGCTCATACATAAACCTTTGGCCTGAAAACACTATATTCAAAGAAAAAATAATTATTGTCTGCATTCCTTTAGCTGAACCTAACTTACCTTTAGACAGCTAGAAACTTAAACCCAGCTCTCGTGTTTTAGTCAAATCCTTAAGCACAGAATTGTGACGCTAAAGATTAAGCCCTACAGGTATGTGTATCGTTTTCGAGTATAACATGCAGTTTTATGAAATGCCACACAGTTAAGTGACATGATTCATTATTGAAGAATGTGATTAATGGTTTATAATACCTTTGTTTAGAGAGTGTTCTACATTAAACGGATCTCAAATTTAACTTGAGATCTGAGTATTTTTTAGTTTTAGGGCATTTTTAATCCTATAGTTTGTTCACTCTGGTCCAAATGAGCTGAAGAGTTTGTAAATGTGTTGCTTTTTTCTGCTATCTGGTTTGTTTTCACAGAGAGAAAAATTCCAAGTGAATTCCAAGCAGACTAAAATGTGTCACTATAAACCACGTGAGAATGTTCAGTACGCTCACTGGCCAGATGTGGCCGGGGATGGGAGTAACAAAGCTAAATAAATCCAGAATTTAATTCAAAATCCTGCTCCTCACGTACAAGGTCTTAAATAATCAGGCCCCATCTTATCTTAATGACCTTGTAGTACCATATCACCCCATTAGAGCACTTTGCTCTCGCACTGCAGGCTTACTTGTTGTTCCTAGAGTATTTAAAAGTAGAATGGGAGGCAGAGCCTTCAGTTTTCAGGCCCCTCTTCTGTGGAACCAGCTTCCAGTTTGGATTCAGGAGACAGACACTATCTCTACTTTGAAGATTAGGCTTCAAACTTTCCTTTTTGCTAAAGCATATAGCTAGGGCTGGATCAGGTGACCCTGAATCCTCCCTTAGTGCATCATGGGAATCCCCCAGCAGCCTACACCTATTGCAGCATAACTGAGTATTTCTTCTTCAGTCACCTTTCTCACTCACTATGTGTTAATAGACCTCTCTGCATTGAATCATACTTGTTATTACTTCCACAGCATTTCCAGTCTTTTATCCTGTCTTCGATCTCTCACCCCAAGCAGTCACAGCAGATAGCCGCCCCTCCCTGAGCCTGGTTTCTTCCTGTTAAAAGGGAGTTTTTGTTGGGTTTTCTCTGTATGTATTATTGTAGGGTCTACCTTACAATATAAAGCACCTTGAGGCGACTGTTGTTGTGATTTGGTGCTGTATAAATAAAATTGAATTGAATACAGGAAGACTGTAGATTCGTGTGTGACTGCCTACACCCGAATAAAGGTTATTTTTTTAGGTTTTAACATTCTACCTCAAAGACTCAGCATTTGAGTCCTTTGACAAAACAGGTGCCATTAAAATATAGACATAATTATCTTAGAAGCTGCTGAATGAATGACCCTGAATGAACACATACTTCTATAGATATTTGTGATATGCACTCTTTATAATTACTACTAATTAGTTAATTACTCTGAGAAACTGTACAAATGTAAAGTATAGTAGATGGATGCTACTGGCAGCAACTGGGTAACTATGTTGCTGTTCATGACCACTTACCTATGAAATAATAAAACCCTATACATGTTAATATTAGAACCAACATTTTTCTAAGTGCAGTCCTTTATGTATTTATTTATTAATCACCAGATATGATCAAAATGATGTCCTTGGTGGTTCTAGGTAAGTGACTGTAAAATTTATCCCATACCCCCAAGAATCACTATATGATGAATAAAGGTGAATATAGTGTTGAACCCATATTAGGAAAAGTTGTGATATATGAGATGATGGGATTCTATTTTAAGATTAACATTATCAACATGACCCCTTGACAGTTTTAGTGTTAAATATGAGAAGACTGTCACTGAGGAATGCTGTAATAATAAAACTGTGAAACTGTCGTAAATGTTGGAGTTATTGATTCAAGTCTTAATACTGTCCTAACAAGACATTTCAAAATTCATCTTAATCCTCATATTTTTACATATAGGATATACATATCGTATATCATCATATATACATATACAAGTTTTTAATGACCACTACTTTAAATACGTAATGATCTGGTCTCCTACCATTCAACCTATCTGCTGACCACACCAATAAATGGATTAAAATGAGGTGTTTTAGGTTTGCTCGAAGTCTTACCTTGACCTTGTAGTGTCAGAATCATGAAAGACTTTGACAAAGCAATGGAAAGAGGCACAAGGCTGAGAGGGCATGAACAGGAAGTATGGAAATTAATTTAATTCCCTGCTGAGTTACATTTCAGTCTCTTTATTCTAGTTGATCATTATCTTCTTCCCCAACTCTGCCAATGAGAAGGCAATTACATTATGTATGGGTACAAATATGCATTTCAAAGACCTTTAGAAAGTGTCTTCAAATGAGGAAGGTTATTGAAAGGCATATCTACTTAACACGACACAAGCAATCTTTATGCTGCAAATGGTAAAATTCTTTCAAGGGCAAAAGACTCAATTCTTCAATAGGCTATTTACTGCAGTTAAGAGTTAAAAATGCATTCCACATAGCTGTGTGTAATTCCATTCTGCATCTCAGTTGTTCTAACATGTGACTCTGTTAAACACTGTGATTATAAATAACAGCTAGAAATATTAAGGAACCATCTGATTTCTGAGCAAGTCTGTCCAGATGGAGACTGCTGGTGTCCAGCAGAAAACACATCAAGGATTGTTTATGCACAGCTGGAAAGGTCTCGAAGGGAAAAGAAAGCCAGTTTGATTGTGCTGAGATAAATGGCAGTAGCGATGTTGTGTAAAGAAAGGCCACACCCTGGTGTGAGAGTCACAGAGTGTTGGTCTGGTGATTCTATCAAGCCCAAGGGGAGAGTTACAGGAGGTGAAATAGTTCTAGAGAGTGAAGCTTGAAGCTGTAAATTGCCCTTTTGACATTTTTCAGAAAATATACTCTTCTGATGGCTACAATCATGTTAAAATTGATGATGACTGGAATCTTTATCTTCAGGAGGTTATGGAAATAGATGAAAAACAGGTTGATCCAGCGGTTTGTTATTACACTACTGTGGTGTAGCAATGACCAGCAGCAAGGCTAACTTAAGCTAATTTTAATATTGGGTGCCGGCTTCGCTCAGTGCTTGGAGCAAGCAACCACATGCCATATGGCTGAGAGCGGCTGGCCCGGGTTCGAGTCCGACCCCCAAACCTTTTGCTGTATGTCTTCTTCCCTGTATCTGTCAATACAATGAATATTAGCAGTAAGTACAAAAAATTTTAAAATTGTAGCACGAATATTCCAATCCATATAGTCTAATGTGGGCATAATAATGTTCCTCTCTGTCAAGTTCTTATTGTAAAAGTGCTCTCTTTTGATCCATCTCCAAGTTTCACCAGTTTCAATCATGTGACCAATTTGTCAAATAGTGTCTTTACTTTGCAATATCTAAAAAGAAAGAAACATCGAAGCATCTGGACATGGAATTTTTATTAGGCCACTGAAAACAGCAACAACTGTACAAAAAAATAGTGACAAATTAAGAAAAAAAACATATTTACAACATGATTAACATTGATATTCATTTGAAGTATAATTTGAAACTCAGTTTTGACAAGTTAAACATTTGATGCACATTTTAATTATTATAAACAACCTTTTGATTCCCACCACAGAAACAAATAAAAATTTGCAGTGTGTGTTTAATGAGCTATAACGGCTCTGCTTAAACTTTCGCAATGTGGAGTCATCAGAAATCCTTCCGGAAGTATTAGGTTGACCTTCTACTGCCACATGATGAACAATAATGTGAAGCCATGGTTAACCAAAATCTAGTGTACTGGGTAAACGTTCTTTAACAATAACCTCAAGAGTACTAAATGTGTCATGATACCTTTCTCTAAATACAAAATAAGGGTATAGTGTTTCAGTTTTCAGTTGCCCATCATCATTTATAGATTTTCAAGCTAAAATAAGGATAATATTAATAATAATAATTAGCCTGATTAGGCTTAATTGTGTTTAGGAAAGTGATACATTTTCTCCCTCAATACAATGTTTGCCGAAGAACTGGGACATCTTGATATCGATACTATGGGTCCTTCAGAAATTGAGAAAACTTGATGATTGAAGGACAAGTGTGGCAGGTCTACAAAACTACTGCATATATTTGCATCTATGCATCAGGCCCTTCAATTAAACTTTTGCAAAACTGATTGAATTATGAATAAGAAAAGTACTACCATTTTGATCCATCATGAAATAGGATCTGGAAAGTGACTGCCAATAGTTCAAGGTTTTAGGGTGAAAATGATCCCAAACACACTGTGATTGCAGTAAAAACATACCTGGATAGAAAAATACTTCACTACTGAAGTAGTGTGGGATCATCTCGACAGAAATGGAACAAAAGGCACTCAGCATCCAAAGAGCTATTTTGTAATTTCTTTAAGGAATAATTCTCTAGTCTCCTTGACTAAGAATTATTCCTTAAAGAAATTACAAAATAGCTTGCCTAAGAGAGTTCAGACTGTGTTGATGGATAAAGACCAACTACTGACTTTCAAGCTTGGTAGAATTGTACAAGCTCTGTTTTTGCCTTATATACTATTCACATGTAATTTTGCACATTTCAGTAAATTGTTGCACATGTTTTCCATTTTCCTAACAAAGTATAAAGACATGAGGTGGCTCAAGACTTTTAGTTAGTGTATCTATATTTGTACTAATAGAGTAACTGTTTTGAGAAAAATACTTAAGTACAACAAGCTTGGAAGTATAGATACACACAGTGGTTAAGGCATGGCTTTTTACAGGAACACATTAATAAAGAGTGAGCTTTTACTCACAAATATGTAATTTTATCTTCCAAACTTTATAGACTAAAATAAATCAATACAACATAGTTTGTACCACACATTTAAAATTTTGCCATAAAATCTATTCGTCTAAATCTCGAGATTAAATGGCAAATGCAGTTTTGGTAAAAAGAAAGCACACACTCTTCATGGGAAATGAGAGAAAAGTAGCAGCTAAATGCTGCTAATCAAATGCACTCGATAAACTGATCTTCAGTAAGTGTGAGCACCTTTATGAAAGCATATGTTTTGTCAGTTTGCTGGTACGGAGGATTCAGGTGTGTGTTAACTCAATGCAAAGTAGGAAACCATCAGCAATGATCCTAAAAAAAAAGCAATTACTGCTGCCCATCAATCTGGGAAGGGTCATAAGAGAATTTTCGAACACTTTGAGAGCTATTGTTGTACTGTGAGGAAGATTATTCATAAGTGGACAGTTCAGTTTTGCAGGTATTTGGTCAAGCACTGGACAAACTTAAACTTTTGTATATGTCCCTGGAGTAACTCTGGGGCTACACCTGAATGATTTCTTGCTTCAATGCCGGATGCTAACTGCGGCTTACAGACAGCTGCTGGCTGAGAGTCTGAGGAGCAGCGGCACAGCAATGATCATGAGGCAATCAAATCAAACCCAAACAAGGCTCTGAATCTAACTAGATGCCTGTTATGCTGCTATCTATAAAGTGGAATTTTTGCTGCAGAAATTCAGTTTAGTTCTTAGATCTTATAATTTCCATAGTTACTGTACATAAGTAGAAATTTCAAGGATTTACTTATTTATTTTTCTGATCAAATTCAAGGTGAACCTCTTCTCACCTGTGAAAATCACAGACTGGACTTGTTAATTCTGGTATTTTACAGCAAATGCCAATTGCCATAAACAATTCATTTTGTATCCTCTGCTTTATCATGAAAGTTTTGGACTTTGAGTACATTTCACAGCTTGTACTTTTTCCATTTTTACTTGAGTAAAGAAGTTAAATCGGTACTTGAGATTTTACCACATTATTTTTTAACACAAGTATCTGAACTTCTATTTAGTGACGAATGTGTATAATTTTGCCACCTCTGTGAATATATATTGCAGTAGATAGTGAAGGGCTCACTACTACCAATATAAGGTAGCCTTATTGTCATCAATTAGCCATCCACATCAAAGATTTAAAATCCAAAGGCATTTCTAAGTCTTCTTCATTAAAACTTTTATGTTTTCTCCCTCCATGTACCAGGAGCCAGAGAATGCAAAGTAATAAAAATTTATAACCCTGCAGAATGTATGTGCCTGCTCCCAGTAGTAGCATGTCGACAGTTAGTTAAAGCAGCTGCAAAAAAAGAGCCACAACGCACATACAAAAAAAAAGTGTGCATTTTTGATCAGAACATGTTTATCAAAAATAAATGTACAAAACACCCCTGACTGGGGAACAAACGAGGCGAGAGTTTTATTATTCAATTTTGAAGATGAAGATAAAGTAACATCGGCGATCAAAATGAACAGCGTCCCAGCATCCCATAGATGATAAAAAATTGATTTGAAACACACCAAATAACATTTGGGACCAGTTCTGGATGATTAGACTGCACGCTACACAAATGATACAAATGAGTAATTCATCAAAACCATCAGCCGTAGACATTTGGTGGGATGAATTTTATGGCACCTTTTTATGCCAATCAAACAGGAAGAAAAAAAAAAAGAATCGCCTTTCTTCTTCAGGTTGAGCAGAGCTTTATTAAAGCTGGAAGTTTGAAAAAAAAAGGTGAAATAATGGCGAAAAAGACTGGGATGAAGGTAAGCGAGGAAAACGGAGAGAGTATTAAGTGATGTGGAGACAGGGAGCTCGAGCACATTTCTCCTGAAGTATATGCTCACCCTGAGTATCGAGGCATCTGCTATGCTAATGTAACCTTCTCATTTACAAGAATAAGTGGTAGATGCACGCAGATGTTTAATTCATGGTAAACTAATGACTGCAAATGAGGCTAAACTCCAAAAGAAAACATTAACCTGTTTAGAACATCAAAAATAATGATGCAGCATATGCTCAGGACCCGTGATGACTCTTTCATTCTAGCCTGTGAGATTCTCTGCTGTTCACTGGCTCTTCTCTTTTCCTTAAGCCTTATTGTTCATAGATTTGTTTTCAGAGTTTCAGCACATCATTTAGATGCAAGTTTTGGTGAACTTTGCTTGCTTTTCAAGCATTTAGGTACTTCTTCTGCTTTCATTTCTTGATATATAAATGAGACAACAAACATCTTTCGTTGGCAGTGTGCATTCGAGATGGAAATGTCCTGTGAGTTTGTTGTAGCTACTAAAAGGATCACAGCATGATTAGAGAATGTTGGAAATTGATTTCTTGTGACGTTTGGCCCCAGCAAAGATCAAAAAGCGTCATCCTTGGTTTTGAAATCATTTCTCAAAGTTAAAGGTGTTTTTGGCCCGATAATCCTGCTGCAAAGTGTATCCTTCTCCACAAAGATGTGATCCAGAGCAGAAACATGTCGCTGAGGAATGGAATGGTCAGGGCTGAGTTTATTCTTTGGAGATGACTCCACGGTGTTTAACATTTTGATCCACTGAAATCTGCAAGCAATCTCTTTCTGTTTGCTTTCTCATTCCCACCTCTCTGTTACTGCCTGACCGTGAGTTAGGAAATGCTGATACATCTTAGCCCACCCCAAACCTTTGCTCCTTTTTCGCCTCTCTATAATGGTTTTTGGTGACTGCTTGGGGCTACTAACAGACAGCCCTCTTTTGACAGCATTCTTGTGATTTGGAGTGTTTTGCAAAATTGTATCTACGATGAAGCTGCTTTTCTATTTCTCAGTGAGAAAAGCTTGATTTATTGATCTTCTGATAGTGTGGTAATCTGTAGTCTTCTGGAAGTAGTAGATGGAAGACTGAAAGTGCTGAAAAAACAAGTTGATCAATTTAAATAGTGACACTTTTGTTCGTTCGGATTCTTTGTTTTTCATTATCTCAGTGTTACTTCTACTTGATTCACATCCATATTTATAACAGCTGGCTGAGAGCTGATATACTTGAACTTGCTTCTGTTGAGTTGATCCAATCTATCCGAGTATTGAGGTGTTGAAAGTCCTGAAATCTGTTTCAAAGGAAAGGCGATTTGATGCTGTTGTAGCCTTTTGTAGCCTGGTTTCACATGGCTGATTTCCCATGGTTGGTGACCTAGAAATAGGGCAGAATCTGAAATATTGCCCCCAAGCACCAGACATGGACAACAAATAAGTGAAAGCTGACATATTATATCCTCAGTCTATTAAAAAGACTTGAATTTCATCTAATATAAAGTGTTTCTCAGCTGATGTTTAGCCAGCGGTCTGTTAATTAAAATTCCAAAAGATGCCTAGATACCAAATACAGTACCCATCAAGGTTAACAGGACAAATTTGCTTTAAAAGACAAAGTTCAGTAGACATCTAGTCCAAGCCATAGTTTCATAAGTGCAAACACACGCTTTTTAAAATGGAAAGATTTGATTGACATTTTTCATGTGAAAATTGTTGTAATTGTTGTAATGTTGTAAAAATGTTTATAATGAGACAGCCACACGACACACTTCAAATACAAAATATATTTCCATAGTCGGTCTCATCGGTGTGGGAAAGATATGGAAAGTCGTTTGGGGACATTTAGCTTCCTGGAAATATACAAATATGTGGGGGGTGGTTTTAACATTGTGGGCTTTGATTTTATTATAACTTCAGCCAAGCAGTCAGTGCAGTCAGGTAGGCAGTGAATAAAATTTCTGTTTTCAGGGATATTTGGACAATGTTTGAAGCCCAGTTACCCGAATCCAAAATCCCTGATCTCTCTGTGAGGATTAACAGTTGGTAGCTTTTAGAAGCAGGTGCAGTTTAAGGCAAAACATTCATTCAAAACCAGCCAAGTATGGCATAAAGATCTGGTGGAAATATGATGCCAAAACTCATTTTGCAAAACTGTGCTGAAAACCACTGATACTTACATTATTAAAAATGTTTACATCTATCATAGATGAAGGAAATAGTGTAAGCACTGTCACCTCACTGATTTTATTTTGTATTGTAACGCTAGTTAGACATTCTGGACCAGTTAGCCAAGCCAGGCAGGGTTATTCTCGTTATGCCACCAACTGCACAGTCGTCCAGAAAATTTTGAAAGTGTGACTATATTGCAACACTTTAAGGTCATTTGTCAAAGGTATGCATGCACCGAGAATAGTGAACCTTGGGATGAGGCAGCCACACACAAAGGCTTTGCATGACCAGTTCAGTAAATATCACACATGGGTGCTCATGCACACACATGCAGTGGGACGCAGGCAGAAATATGGAGGGCGCAGGCAGCCAAATGAGTAAATATCACAAACACGGGGACACGCACCTCTGCACAGCCACGTGTGCTACATGAGTAAATATCAGCTGTGGGAAAAAAATGTGATAGGCAGGAGGAAAAATCCATTTTTGGGTAGACAGGGAAAAGACATCCCTTTCAGAAGTTATGAATAATGTAACACACTAATTACAGCTACTGGTAGAACCTTTTCACTGCACATATTTTTACTTGAATTTTCCTCTGTGACTTCTCAAAATGTGTTTCATGATAAAGGCCTACTCGAGAAGAACATTGTAACTGCTAGCAGCTCTAAGGATGCATCAGTTTAATTGGGGTGTTGATTTTTTTTTATTGTAAAGGGACACAATTATAGTAGAGCCAAGCACCCGCTCTCATGAACCTTTAGCAATACTGAAGCATTCATCTGCCTTACAGATGCTTACTTACTGCCAGACTATCGAGGCATATCCCCTTGCTAGATTCCCAAGACTGCTTAGGTTTCATGTCACCTTCAGCTAGACTTTAGAACACAATCTTTCATAGATAATGGAAAATAGATCACATATAAGTTAATTTTAGATGTTAGGCTGTAGGCTAAGGTGTTGTTAAGTTTCAGATAAAGTTAAGAGTAATTTACACCATGGAGCTCTACACCATAGTGTAAATGACACTGTCAGAGATTGAACTTTTTCCGTGAATACGTTTTTAAAGTTTTTACAGCATGTGTACTAAGTACTAAGTGACCCCCTTGGACTGCTTTTTAGTGTCCTAGTTTTCCGCAGAGCTATCTGTTTTGTCTCTAATTAGCTAACAGTAACGGGTATCGCCATCTCATTCAAAATGGTGCTACACATGCTCTAAAAGCTGGTTCAATCCCTGCTTCCACCAGTCTGTATGTTACAGAAGGCAGATGTATTCAATCATCTGCCTGCATTCCTGGATGTTTAGGCTGCTAGTCTAATCTTTATATAACTTTTGTTCATGAAAATTCAATTATGTTGTCATCACTCGAGCCCAGTGATTTTCTGCAAGCCAATTAAATTCTGTTCCTTGTGCTTTAAATCTTAGTCCACTCTGTATTTCTCCCTTTCAGATTCTGACTCGCTTCTCCCCAGCTCCACCTCATCCTGGTCAGTTTGAGATCCTCATCCAAGTCGCCACCTGCTTCAATCACTGCCACAAGTGTCTAGACTCTGAGGCGTCCTCTGCTACTTTCTACCATTGTTTGACTCAATTCTGCTTTGTAGCTTCTTCTGTTTCTAATCGCCAATTTATTACTTAAACTCTATAATTCGGTCACTAAAATTAAGTTATTTTAAATGATCTCACCACTGCCCCAAGCATCTGCTATAAGCTAACCTTAGGCTCAGGGTAAGGGAAACCTCCTTAAAGACACCATTGCTCCTTTCCTTCTTCATGTGGCCACTGGAGGTCACTTACCTTTAAAACTACCTGTAGACTGTTGTGTTAACTGTGTCTTAGAGGGTGTTTCAATGTTCATACATGAACTTTTTCTAATTTGTGACAATCTGATTCTGATATTTTCCACAGTTGTCCATTCTCACATGTGGCCCAGAGCAGGAGACACTCTGCAGAAGTCTTCATTCTACTGGGAATATGTAATGTGTAGGCGATGGAGTTTCCTATATAGACTGTGGAGGAGGCATGCACTGGACTATTGTTTAATGTGTTCTGTTCAAACACTAGCACAATCAGAAACACAGAGTTCAAGTTAGAGAGCTGACAGGTGAAACACAGACTAATGCCCAATAGGACTGTGTCTCACATTTGTGTCCTCAGACGAACCGCCGTCAGGTGATATCCATACAAGTTCAAGGTTTCAGGGCATGTGTGACAATGGTTTCAGACACAGAGAGATCCCTAGAGTTGCAATAAGTCTGTAAATGTGCTTAAGTCCATTGTTAGCTCACTGCTGCCTTGTGGTCTGTTGAATTGGCAAATACAGCCAGGTGAAGAGTAACAAGATAAGACAGAGTCATCTGCTTTATAATGATTGCAACTACTTGTTATTAGTCTATGTACTATATACTGTATCAAAATTGAATACATAGGGTGGCATAGAGAACTGCAATCATAGAAAAAGTAAACAAACATTTGCCATCTCCATGCTTTTATGACAAGCAGGGAGGTTTTGCAAGCTGTTCGAAGCCGTGTTGCAGATGTGCAGAATCCAAACAACCAGTCAAAACCTGGAGAGGCTCACATGCTGTACAGTACACTCCAGAAGGAGACCGTCCTCCTCACTCGAGTGTGTCACCTAATTGAACTTTAGCTGCATGAGAGGCATGAAGCTGTATCTCATTAAGGCAGCGGGCATGAAGGATAGATCTCTTTCATATCTGTGTTTTAATTGCCAGCTCTCCTTTATAATCAGATTAGCTAGGGAGAGCAGTGAAGAGGCAGATAAGACAAAGGGGTAATTGAATTAGAGGCAAGGCAAGAGGGAGCAGGAGGGAAGAGACCAAACAGGAGAGGATGTTTAAAAGAATGAGACAATAGTACACTGACTGGTTGTTAGTAAGAAATGAGGAGTGCAGGAAATGAAAAAGAAAACCAAAAAACTAGGGAGAGATGCTCTCTAGCTGTCTCTCCTCCTCAGTGTAATGGTCGGCTCAAAGTCTTGCAAGGTTCATGTGTAAGCGTTGGCTGGGGTTTGGGCATCATTATTCAGTTTATTACAGGGTTATCGTCATAGTAACAGCTCTGTCCGCCTCTTGATAAGATAGTGGTTATCAAACCCACTCATCATGCTGATGAAAGAATTGAGATGGCTGCAATGATCTGATCAGCAGGCAAAGTAAACACATCTCTGTTTTATTTGTATGGATGCAGGCTGAGTGATCATGCAAGCCCTAGATGAAAAGTCCTGTTTAAAAATCAAGTGCCGTGCATGTAGCATTAATGTGGGTACACTGGGAACTGCTACACATGACATACAACACAGAACCATTTCATGAGTTATGTCTCAACTTTACTCATTAACAGCAGGTTTTATCCTGAAATGAGGGTAGCAAACAATTTCCCAAGTTTGTCACACTGTCTAAATAGCCTTGCAGGATGTTGCTATTACTCGACCACGTCTGGATTTGCCTTCTGGAGCATTTTTTAGTGAAATTATGCAATATTATAGTAGCCAAAATGCTAACCTTGCGGCTTTAAAATGGAAAATTCAAATCCAGTGGGTGAAGACGTTTTGAGAGGGAAGAATTGCCTGTAATTCAAAATTACACTATAAACAGAGTCCCAGCTCTGACTGGGTGGCTGGGTGGGAGGGACTGGTTACATAAAGCAGACTTAATTTAGATAAGTAAATATAATGTTTATTACAAAGAGGATACAGCAGAAAATTTTGTTTCGGCTACTGAATCCCTGCACTAGCGCAGTAGGTAGGGAACATACACTCACACTAAGATCATGAATGAATTTGTTGCTCAATTGAATTGTCAAATGTAGAAATATATATGATTGTGGTATTTGTATGAAAGATTTGTATATGCTATATAGATGCTGGCACTCACACTGCCCTGGGTAATGTTTATGCAAGGTTTCATTGGTCCACTTGTCTAGGAAGCGATGGGCATTATAGTATATCATTATAGTATGACATAGGATACAACAATTCTGTTGCTTGGAATATTTTGCACCAAGTGCCTTCTTGAACATAACTCCACAATGGCAATCAGCAAACCAGCACTTGGACGAATTTGATTGCGGCACCATCAAGGGCTTACAAGAAGCTGCCTCTTTGACCTGAAATGCTCTATTCATTTGGCAGTATGTGCTTAAATTTTGAGTGATGGTTTTTATTTAATTTGTGCTTGAATTTTACTGACCTCTTCTCTTCCAGCAACCTCAAGAGCACATTGCTCTAAGCAGCCTGAGTCTGTGATCAGCCAGAAACAGGAAGTCAGTCGATAACAGATAACAGTACTTTTTCAATTTTAGAAATTTAACACTGTTTGGCCAGGATGATTTCTAAAGCATTAACCATTATTGCCTTGTTACAACATTAGTGAGATAAGACATTTAAAAAATGTTCAAATTTGACATTTACATTACTTTGGTAAAATACTCTCTATATAATATTTGCATTAAAAGCATTTGATTTTAGCATGATAATAAAGTTCCTTTATTTATTTCCCCTATTATTTTATTTTAATTTTGTGTGTGTGTGTACAACCAATAGCAATTGGCTTCAAGGAGACAGTGTATCAAAGTGTATAATGTCAGTGGATCAAAGTGTCTTCAGCTTCATCTGCAATAAGAACTACAAAGTCACATAAAAGATATTAAATTCTTGGAGAGAGATCAGCAAGGCTGTGAGATGCAGCTGGAGGCGGCCATTACAGCCAGCTTTTTGCACTCCCCTCCAGTGTGGTGTTACTGATGTATACTGAAGTCTCTCTGGACAGAAGACATAGTGTGAGAAGCATGTTAGCAGCGCAGCGCCATCAGCTCCAGAGCACTATGTGTGTCTGTATAGGAAGGCATTTAGGAACTTGTAAGTCACGTGCTTGTTGAAAGTGCTCAGAAGCCAATACACAGTTGCTGCAGGTATGCTAGTAGAGTGCACAAAAACAGAGTTGGAGTGTAAAAACACATATAAAACAAAGGCCATTGTGTTAGCAAGCAGTTAGGTTAGCATTGCAAGCAACTACCACCGACTCATAGGACATTTTTATAAAGTGATTTGATTGGCTAGTGTCTGGTGTGGCACTTAAAATGCTTTCCTGACTTTCCAGCCTGAAAAAGAACAGGTGAATCTTCAAAGTAAAGAAAGCATTTTAGCACATTTTAGTTTATTGTTTAAGTCTCTCAGCCCACAGCTATACTGTGTTGATTCCTACAGCTCTACTACACTTACTGAAAACTATGCAAAGACCACCAATTTAAAAAGGCAAGTTAGGAAGTCTCCAGTGAGCATTTAACAGTGACCCCAGCTTTAAATGAATGCTGATCTGCTATATTTCAATGGGCAACTGAAGAAGAAAGAAAAGAAAAAAGGAAAAAAGAGAGGTAGTTTAATAATTTTGTGCAGAATTTATTTGATGATGTCAAAGCATCTGTGAACAAAATTTTCAGTAGAGTGGAACTGGTGAAGATGATGTGATTAATTTTTGAGTAGCAACATGCTTCAAGACCTGGTGGCAAGGAAATTGCTGAGTGCATTAATTATTACTCACTCAGTATAAAACAGCTGTCTAACCACAACCTGGATGTATCAATTTTCTTTTCAAAGTCAAGAGCCAAGCAAAAACTCCAGTCAGCTGGAAAGCCCATACAGACAGCTTGTCATCTCTTTATTGAAGTTGAGGTAGAAGTAAACAAACACTTAAAAAAATCAAAAGATTTAAAAAAAGATGTCCTTCTTGATAGCCTGTTGCTATGAGGTTTGTCTGTGTGTTCAGTGCATCATTAATGTTATCTGGGACTTCAACCTCTTCTACTGCAGCAGCATCACAAGCAAATTAGTAATGATCTTTAAAGGCAAAAATAAAAAGGTACAGTATTTAACTGCAAGTTTGAAAATCCCTAACGGGAATACTGTTGGCAGCAAAACAGCCAACAGCATGACTGATTAGCAGACACGCACATTGAGAGTTTGTTTAGGCCAGTTCGTCCTATAAAATATGGTATTTTGGCCAAACTGTAATTTAGACATCTGTTCAGTATCAAACATATAGTCACTTTGGTGCTCATATTGAGTATATATGTTTTACTATCTCAAATACAATCTGTCCTTCCCTTCAACAGTAATGGGAAATAAATCCTTCAGGATGTAAAGAATGATACAACTTTTGTTTGTGCCATTTCTTATATTTTGCTTTGTTCCTGTTCCTTGTATTTTGCACACCTCTGTTGCTTGTGAAGCTTGCACACAAGAATTTCACTCGCATGTGCTGCACCAGTGTACCTGCACATGTGATGTGACAATAAAAGTGATTTGATTTGATTTGATTTGATTTACCTTTGTTAAGTTACCTTAACATGAAGACTTTAAATATATGGAAACATACCAAAGGTTACAAACTCTCCTTATGTGCTCATCGAATAAGGTAAGACAGTGTTTCTGGGAAATAAAAAAAATCACTTGGTAACGGTTTAATACCAAAATTCGCAGTATGACACAGCACAAATGCTTTCTGTTTGGACTGATTCTCACCATCTTTGTAAGTGTCCTTGTTAGGTTTGGATTTGTGCCATGATATAAGCCTTAGACATGTAGTCTAAGGCTTACATCGTTAACAGGTTATTTTGTGACAGTGCATCTCAGGCCACACTTTGCATTAACATAATGTCGAGTAGTGTAACAAATGACTTTCATCTGGAGCTTATGATAAGTTAATTCTCCCAATGTTCCCTTTGAGACGCTAGCCTTTCAAAAGTCACATTGTTCACCTGTGAGTATGTGGATTGAGCAGCACTATTACTTCTTTATCTATTTCATGTTGCACATTTAACTTTCACACTTCCTTTTCTTATAAACAACACAACACTTCCTTCAACTTTACACAAAAAAAAAAAGAATCCACGCAGAATAAAGTTGACAGTGACAAAATAGAAGAAAGCAGCAGGAAAAGGAAGTAGGGATGGCATGACAAAGGTCAAGACTCAGCCAAGTGTACTTAACCTATGGCACAGTCCCTCACCCGCTGAGCCACTGGGGAGACCCCATCATTGTCACGGGCTGCTTCAAAGAGAACAGTCAGCAGGGCACAGTGGCTGCCCCTGGGCAAGCCCTGGCATAAAAAAAATCAAACCCACCCCAGCAGTGTGAGTAATCTCACGGCTAATGTCTAATATCTAATGGCCTTAATCAAAAGCCCCTGCTACGATCCTCTCAGCACTGTGTTGATAAATCACAGCGCTAATGAAAAATGGTCCGTATAACAGCACAGTGCTGGTACGCCGCGACACAGCCCCATTTGTTAAAGCAGCTTCCTGCAGTTCTGGTGTCAGTTTAGCTTCCTGTCCGCCTCCCTCTCTACTGTTCCCCTCATTTGTATTAGCATCTCTACCTCATTTGATTTAACCTCTCATTGTCATCTGTTCTCACTTCTCAATGTTTATTTCTAGCTTCCTATTTATTCCTCCGCTTCCTGCGGGGCTCTCTCTCCATCCTCAACCCGTGAGCGCGTTTCCCCCATCACGTCCCTCCTCTTTCTCTTGCACTTTCTCTCCACCCTCACCTGCCTTTCCCTCGCTTTAGTTTGCTGGCTAGCAGTGTCCAGTTCTTTAATCTCTTCTCCGCTACCCCCCCACCCCCCTCATTAGTTCCCTAACGCTATTCTGTTGTTCCGTCGTTTCCCTCCCTCTCTCTTTACCTCTCTGTCTAATTTGTTAACCAGAGGTGTCGTGTTGTGATCTGTTCTGTGGTCTTGGTGGGTAAAGCTGCATGGTGAACAGAGCTGCTGTGAGGAGGTAATTAACTGCTCCTCATTTAGACAACAGGCTCAATCAGTGAGACAGAATGACTACGTGTGGGCTGGAATGCCAATTGCAGAGTCCTCAGGCACACACACACACACACACACTACCACCTCCTCAAACGACCTTCAGAGGAAGAAGAAGAAGAAAAAAAGACCAGATAATGAAGAGTCTACATTCATGCTGATGATGTATAGATTTTTCGGAATATGAGATGAGAACATTTGCCGATGCCTTTAAAAGAAAAAAAGAAGAAGAGGAAGAAAATTCTACTTTGCATTTAAGCACATTGGCGGCTCCACATGGCAGCAGCTGGTAACTGTTGGTGAAGCGTGTTTGAACTACATTTCCCAGGGCTCCTGCGAACCAACATCAGTAAATGACACTGGTGTTTACACATCCTGGCAGTCCGCTACGCTTCTGGCTGAAGGCAAGCATGGGGGTGGGAGGAGAGAAAAGAGAAGGCGGTTTCGGGGGGAGGATATAGGTTTTTCTCTGAGAGCCAAAAAAATAATAAAATTATGGGTTTGCTTTGGAAAGCAGTGGAAGCGTCGAGTGGTCCATTCCTGGATGTTTTCTTTTCTTTGGCTTTTTGCCCACCGTAAACAGCAATGAAGGCAGACTCCAGAGACCTGGGAGAAAGAGAGAAAGGGGAATAACATGGAAATTGCTGTGGCCTCATTATTAAGAGAACAGTGCTGCATCACACTCAGCTTATTAGGTTTTCTTTATTATGTTCTCTTTCATGGTTTTATGTGATGTAAAGGGGTTTTAATATGTCTGTTCCATAATTGGTGTTGCACACTGCAACATGATAAATCAAAAATGGAAGCATTTGTAGTTCGTATCAGCATGTGTACTGCCAGTAACAGCGCCTGCACTCTCTTCTATGCACAAGGAAGGATTTAACCTTCTAAAGCCTGAACAACAGGATGTTTATCGAACCTTCTGACAATAATAAAAATAAGAAATAAAATATCAGTTTGCATATATGAGTTTTGATTTGTATCATTTTTGCCACATCTGCCATTTTTGTGCAATTTATTGCTTAAAATTGTGCAATTTTTTTCAGGGAAAAAAAAATCAAATTGATGATGTAAAGGTCTCAAAAACTCACAAAAACACAAATGTACTGTGTTAACTATGATACAGTGAGTGTTACAGGGTTAAAATATATTTTTTTAATTTATTAATTAAGAAAATATGATTAAGCATCGTAGCATGGTAATGCTACAAACTTTGGTTGATGACAGTTACGTAAAGCATGCCGATTAATCTAAAAAAAAACAGCAGGAGCACGATTTCTTGCAGTTGGTTATATTGGATTTTGGTTGTTTCAAAGCTAATCCTGATTTCTCATGTAGTACAGCAAATAATTTCTTATCATTATAATTCATCCAGTTTCCTAGAAAAAAAAAAAAAACTCCTCTCGCTTTGCATCACTGTAAATCCACTGACGTCTGACCAAGCATCCATCTGATGCTCCACTCTGCTCTCCACTGTCGCTGCGAGTGTTTCCACTCACATTCGGTTATTTAAGAACAAGTGCTTTCATTTCTGGTTGGGGCAGCAGTACTTCACAAAAGAAGCAGAAATGAAAACTAGTGCCTTCCTGTACGGCTGTATATTAAATGACACGAGCAACAGTTTCAAACTCTTCCGTCGATGTGTTCCCGGTTTGTATCAGCTCCACATAAACACTGTTCAAGATGAGATTGGCACTACTATCTTCAAAGAAAGTTTGCAGTGATGGGATTTGACCCCAGACCTTCTCAGAGGTGTAAGCCTTTGTTCATTCAGCCCATTTGAATGAACCTGTGGTACTAAGAACTAAATTCAACCATAATCTTTTCTGAGGGGGAATTAATGAGAACTTCTGTGTGCAACAGACTCCAAAACATCACAATGCTATAATCAAAGCACACTCTTCTTTAACACAGTATTACTGCACTAAATTCACACATTGTCACATTGCAGTTACTGATTAATAGGCGTCTTGCACTGAACAAGTTTTTAGAGATCAGTGAGTTCTGAGCTTTTGCACTGCAGTCAGCTGACTTCAGTTCCTGTGGAGGGAGAGGGAAAACACCACAGTCCTGTATAGATAGAGAAAACCCTGGACAGGGGTCACCAGTTGTTATTTCCTCTGACAAACAACTGAAGAACCTTTTAAACTCAGTGTTTAAGTCATCTTTATTAAATCTTGGCAATGTATCAACATCAGTGACTTTTCCAAATGTCTGAAGTAACCATAGTTAGTAATAGCTGGAGTCATAGCAGAGGGTGGCTTCAGTCTCCTGCTCAACAACAGATTCTCTTGAATTATTTCCTCAGACTGTGTCTTTGTCCTGTCTTCCTTCTCTCACCCCAAGCAGTCACAGTTTCTTCCTGTTAAAAGTCAGTTTTTCCTTCCCACTGTCGCCAAGTGCTTGCTCATAAGGGGTCATGTGATTGTTGGGGTTTTCTCTGCGTTATTTCAGGGTCTTTACCTTACAATATAAAGTGCCTTGAGGCCACTGTTGAACTGATGTCAGAGATGTTCTGTATGCAAACTGCACATGGTCAAGACATGTTTTTAAAACATTGCTTGAACTTTGAATGACGGTCGTTGAGGTGATTTTTCCCAGTTTTCAGTAAGAGTAAGATAAATCACATAAACTATAGATACTAGCTCAATAGTTTGGGACAGTTTGCATCAATCAACGCATTCAGCTCTCTGTTCCATACAATTAAATCTGTCTACTTGTTTTCATTGTAAGACTGGGCAGTGAAGTAAGAGAATCACACTATGCTGTTCACAACAAAAAAGGCCATGCTATCAACAATATGTGATTTGAAAATGAGTTTTTAGGTTATCAAGAGCTTGCTTGTGACAAGGTTGTAGTTATTGAATACTTAGGTTTTCAAATCAGGAAAAGCTGAATATAAAACAGTAGAATGTACTTCCACTTTTTAGACGGTGTCTCCTAAATGGGTGGGAGGCTGTAATGCAGGGCCTGGCAGGAAAGCTGCCTGGGCTCCGACCAACACACTGATTTCCATCTGTAGCTACTGGCACATTTATTATCTCCTTTTGTTTCAGTTTAGTCCTAACAGTGCTGCCCTATGTTTTGTGTGTTTGTGCGTGCACAGGATCCAGTATCCCTTCTGTTTGACCTCGTTGAAGTCCAGTTTAGTTGTGAGTGTACAACATGGGCCTTTTTAAAAGTCTGTTTTGGGGTTTCCACTCACATTCATAGACTCCTAAAGAAATGAATACCACATATGATGAATTCTGATTTTTTTTAATGGTCGTAAAAGCTGAGACTGCCTGGTTTAGGCTGCCTAGTCAGGCATTTTTCTCTGGTAGGACATTGGTCATTTATCCTACCAGCATGCAGCATGCAGAAAATTGGTCTTAAGTTTGGAGACTCACTTTAGAGAATGATTTTCATTTACAGTTGCTGGAGGAGGAATAATAACTTTGCCACTTCCTCTAAAGCTCGGGTCGCATTGCTCGGCTAAATTTCAGACGGGCTGCAAGAAGTTGCAAAGGGCACTCCATGAAGGCGATTAATCATTGTCAGAGATCTTTGATTTAAAATGCTGACATTGCATATTTCCTTGAATATAAAACTGTGGCTATTCAAACAATTAATACTGGTTGCAAAAGTGAGTGGTCTTAATGCATTTTCACAGGGCATTTCACCATACCTACAAGAAGTTTGAAAAATGGAGCAAACACTCAAAGCAGTTATTTATTTCTAAGCTGACCCCAGAAAAGCTTGCCTGCGTGAAACCTCATAGAAAAGAATGATGAATTATTGATTTGTTTTAATCCAGCTTCAAACTGTTTGCAATTTACAAAAAAAAATCATTTTCAGTCTTTTAAATGCTTAGTTGAACAAAAACGCAGATTTCACCAGGTGTTTCTAGTCAGGGCTTAGCATGAGGCAAGCCTGTTCAGTACACTTTACTCACATGAAATGGTTGCTAATCCATTTTCTCATTTCCGTTAGGCATGTACTGCATATCCATAATTGGATTTGGATGGATTGTGTTCAGTTGTGATTTGGCGCTATATAAATAAAATTGAATTGAATTGAATTGAAAAATTGAATTAGTTGTCAGTTGCTATTAGAGGATTTGGAGATCACAAGTAAGTGGGCGATGTGTTTTATTTTATTTTGTCAAGTGTATTCGCTTCTTCTGCTCCCAGTATACACCATCTTAAAAACAAGATCAAGACTGGATGCTGAAAATTCACCAATGCTCGAAATTCCCTTCACTCCATTGCATGAAACCAGGACAATACAGTCCCGATCAAAAGTTTAAGACCACTTGAAAAATGGCAAAAAATCATATTTTGCATGGTTGGATCTTAACAAGGTTCCAAGTAGAGCTTCAACATACAACAGGAAGAAATGGCAGTGAGACAAAACATTTTTGTCATGCAATTTACTGAAAACAACGTTTAAGCTGAAATAGGCTGTTTTACAGCTGATCAAAAGTTAAATGGTAAATGGACTGATTCTTATTTAGCGCTCTTTTACTCTCCTGGAGTACTCAAAGCGCTCTATACAACATGCCACATTCACAAAAGCACTTTCTTCTAATCTTTTAGTGTTTCCTAACTAACATTCATACTCCGGGGATGCATGAGAGAGCAATTTGGGGTTAGTATCTTGCCCAAGGATACTTGGCATGCAGACTGGAGGAGCCAGGGATCGAACCACTAACCTTCCAATCAGTAGATGACCTACTCTACCTCCTGAGAAGGATCCAATTGGCTGTCCATTTTTCAAGGGGTCCTAAACTTTTGATCGGGACTGTATCTAGATATCAGAAGGATATCTACATATGGATATTTTGTGATAGCTTATTCATTTCCCAGTTTTTCTTCCTTCAGTTTCATATGCATTTGTTAAGAGGTGAGGAGACAGGTCACATTTTGCCCCATCTCACAGAGTCCTTCCCAAAATGCTCTTGATATTTTGCCACTTTTGGTGATGCTGTTGATGATTTTCCTCATGTCTTAACATTATTGATGTTTAGCAGATGTCAAATTTCTAAGTCTGTTTCTTCTTCTTGCCAGTCCTAGTACAGTAGATGGCGATTACAGTAGATCATCGACTGGACCATCATCTACCTACTTGTTGATAGCTCTGCAAAAATCTTCATAAAGTCAAAAAGCCAACAGTTTTACGAAAACTTTAAATGATTCCACCTCAAAGTGTTTCATCATTTCAGAACTTTTTGCCCTTGGTGACTTTGTGTTAACTTTGTAGGTTTGTTGTTAATACAGTGATTTATAATCTGGCAAATCTCTGAGAGACACTAATCTTTGTCTGCAGCTGCTGACTGACTGACTCTCACTATAATCTTTCAGGGCCTGACAGCAGCACCACAACATGCTTTTGCTGGAATCCCAGCAGAGTTTGTTCGAATTTGAAAACAATCACCAGTCAAGCACCAAACAAGACAGCCTCACTGACATGGCTGCCACAGAAAATTGCACTGACCAGTCTCCAAATCAATGGCTCAGGCTCACAAAAAGGCATTTATTACCATCTGTGGACATTGGCACTGATTGCCTTCCTCTCTTCTCTGGCCTGATCAGAATTATTCCTCTGTATGACTTTGTTGTCTTGCCCAATTGGGAGTTCTATCCCTCTTCTCTCCCCCTCTCAGTCTCTCTCTGTTGCCCTGTCCAATCATTTTTTTCTCTGCAGACAACTGTGCTTTACCAAGTGCCAGCACCAAAATAACTCTAAGCCAGATTTCCATTGCACGATTAACCTCAAATAAGCATCAGTATAGTATAATTATGGAAACATTCAAAAGCTTAAATTAAACATTGGACACACAAATAACATTTCCACAAAACCTGTCATGTAACATTATGTTTTACATGCCAGAAAATCATTTCTGTGTTTGTGTTTTTTAAGTCTGATTGCATTACTCACATCCACATATCTTCATAGTAACACAGAAATACACTCCAAAGTCTAACATGCTTCAGCAGATTAAATGAGCCAAACCTACAGAATTAGGCTAAAATGAAACAGATAAACACAACTCTGTGGTAGAGACTAATGTATTTTCTAGTTGAGCTATATTTCAGAGATAAATCAACACAAAATATTTTAATATTTCCTAAATGAAATACATTTAAAATGTGAGTGTTGCCTCTAATTTTTTTAAGGACAAATAAATTCAAAGCATCACTACTGTGAAATACTTTACAGTAGTTTTGTTTGCATAGTCTGAGAAAGACAAATTCTGACATTTCCAAAATGTCCAGACTAGCTTGGATTTTAACAAGAGAGGCACCCTTGTATTGGGAACACTTGAGTGGGACTGGCAAAGGATGGCAATGTTAATCATACCTACTAAAAAGACAGTCATGAAACTCAGATCAGATATTTGTTTGTTAATTAGTATGTTTGTTAGTTAGCATGCTAACTCGATATCATGTCATGCTAATCAAAATATAATAAACATTCTATCTATGTATGTAATGTTGCTAATGGGTCAACATGTTCCAAAAACTATTGACTTTTCCATCAGCGTCCGCTTTATTTTATATTTTGTGGCAAATTATAACATTTTAGCAATGTTTATCAAAATAGTGAGTACAATGACCTTTTTCCTTATGAGGACTTATCAACATACTTAGGTTTTAATAAAATGTAGAGCAGTTAGATATGTAATTTTTTGTGGTAATTAGCTCATTTTAACATTCTAACACATCCTACACATTGCCACATACCTGCGTTTCTGTTTAAATTTTGTACAAATTTCAACAGATCCAAGAAAATCAATTAAAAAAAAATATGTAGTGCTAATTTTAGAGTTAGGTGTCACTTAGCTGTTGCAAAGTTATAGGTGCAATAAGATGAGAACAGTTTTCTTTACTGATAATAATGTAGATGTAGTATGTAAGCAATAATGTAGTACATGTAACTGCTATATGTTCCAAATGACAATAAAGTGGCTATTCTATTTTATTCTATTGTATGTCGACAACATAAGACATCGTGGCCATGTTTTTCATGTATAAGGAAACTTACCTCTTGATTTAATCTCTTTTTTTCTGCATCCATTTTAGTTTGTGACATTTTGCATTGTTTTTTCTCTATTGGTCTATGACTGGTTGCCAAGTGGCTCCTAGAGGTTGCTAACTTTTGCTAGATGAAATTGGTTGGTGCCCCCAAACCACCTTGTGATTGTTTTGGTCACCAACAGACTGCAGTTTCACTACCACTAAGACAGTAGCTGCTAATACAATCACCAGTGTTCTGGTACTGTACACATATGCTGCCCAAATATAAATCCATACAATGGAATCACTCAATGTATAATAATAAATAATAAACAATAATAAACAATAAACTGTACAGTACAGGAACTTAACAACAGTGAATCATTGAAAGCTGTCAGCTAAGCAGATGTTTAGAGGAACACAGTAAACATTGGTCTATGCATGTAGAGCAGGAATCATGTTTGACCTTACCGTACAGTCATAAATAATGACTTCTTGTGTTGAAATGTGTCATTAAAATATATTCTTTGGCTTCATAAAGTATTGAGATGATCACTTTTAGTGACATGACTGAACTGAGACATCAAGCCAATGTCGAATTTCTAAGTTTGAAAACTCACAGTGTAAAATAGTACATCAACCCAATCACATCCTTTCCTCTCCTTAAATAACTCTACTCTTGAGCCATTTCCTCTGTTTTTCTCTTAACTTTTAAAACCCCTCATTAACTTGAGATGGTGTCCTAAATCCTCCATGATAGAAGGGAATATATTCTCTGCTTTTAACTTATCCTAAGGGATGAGACAGCGTGAGCCGCTGGACAGTTGGATGGAGGAACTGGGTGAATTAGAGGAGGCTATGAAGTTTTATTTCTCTCACGTGGATGCAATAAGTGAATGAGTGAATGGGCTGATGAAGAGATGGATGGGAAAAGATAAAAAATGAACTGAGGAGGCAGGAACCTTTAGAAGGAGTGAGTGCTTAACATGTGGATGATAGATGGAGGGGAAAGATGAGTAAGATGAGGGTATAAAATTAAATTTCACCTTCGTTTCTTTACTATGCTGTAAGATTTTGATTTGATAATTAAAGTCTGTAATCAATCTCAGGCACAGTGTGCATCAGTACATTGTTCTCCAGTCATAAAGAAAACAAGGGTAACCACAGCATCCATAAATCTTGCTGCTTTATTGTTGAAGCTAGCATGAGTTATTCCACAGCTATCATCAATAACTTTATTCCCACTGGACATTAAGTTGTTAATCCGCAACTGCTGTAATTAACACCCTGCAATCCTGAATACTGCTTGGTGTCAGATTTTTAAAACAGCAGTTTTTTATACACTTCTTCTACTGCTTAAAATGCCTGATGAGTAGAGAAGAGACAGAAGAAAGAGAGAACCTTAGGATTTCACAGTGGAGACAGGAACATGGAGAGAATAAAGGAGGTGTAAATGACTGAAGATTTCAAGAGAAACACTGATTCATGACGAGCCAAAGAACACGGCCGATAGAGAGCCAAATGCTTACCAAGAGCCACCAATATAAATTCAGGACTGTAATCCTCTATAAATGACACACAGGCTAAAACTCCATTAACAGTAATTAAATTATCTAAACGTGAATATGCTAGATAGGGTTTGTATAGTCCAATTGTTTCAGGGTAAAGAAAAAGACTTGTGATTGGCAAATCATTAGCAAGTGAGCGTATTCTGGATAATACTCCTTTTTGACTGTAAGAATGGCCGTTTGCTTTAGCTTTTATTCAGCGTGACCTGAAACATGTGATTAAGCCCATAAAGTCATTAGGACAGTCTTTAATGAGGTCACATGTCAGTGCAACAATGTCCTGTTTTCCTTAATAGGGATCACCTGTGGTTACATGTATCTTCTTGACAAGAGATGAACATAATCAAAAATCATCTCCGTAAGTGTCTGAAGATGTATGTACTTGCTCTGTTAAAAAAAATGTATATTTCATAGAGGGCTAATCATTTGTCGCCATGTGTATAAATAGCCAAGGATGTGACAAAATACAGTAATTTTTTCTTCCTCCAACAAGGTTTCTGGGTAATGTAGGTAAACTTACATACTGTTGCTTTTTATACTAAAAGAAAAAAAAAACAGGGTTAAAAAGAGTTCAGCACATTCAGTTAAAAAGCACATCATAATGCAGACAGTGGCATATCACTTTCACTCAGTCACTCACAGAGCGTGTGGGAGGAACAAACAGTCAATATCACATAGTTCTGGATGAGCAGGCATCATATTGAGCAGATCCATGAATCAACATCTAACCTTCACCAGCTCTGCACTCACAAGTACGGCCTCCGTTTTGCTTCAGGCAGTCGGCCGCTCGGAGAGATGCGCTGAGAGAAACGCGAGAACCCGAATGAAAAACATCAAAATGTAGCGCTCTCCCTAAAATCACTCCCTGTGTCAAGGATTAGGACAAGTATGGAAGAAACTGACCAAGTGGCCAACTTTGCCCAAGATGCAGCATTACAGAACATCAATCTGATATTCCGTTACCTTGTTGTTGTACCCATTTTTCCTCCATATTACAATCTTATTGCAGGTGGATTGAATTCTGCTCCACCGAGGCTGCTTTTGTTCGAGAAATCATTCTATTTTCTTCTGACAGATTTCTCCCTCGGTTTCCCATAGAAACAGTGATAAGCTGTTCAACAGGCTCCAAACTGCAGCTGCAGTTCTTATTCTCATTTCTGATCAGTCTGCCAATTACTTTATGTATGTTCAGTATAATTTAAAAGCTACTACTCAAACAGCAGTCAGTTGTACATTTGCTGCAGTTTGCTGAGGATTTGCAACCTTAGGATCTCTGGTATGCACCCCATGCATTTGGGTTTTTTGGTTTGTTTTACAAAAAAGAACATGCCATTTAGCGTAATTGCAGGGTCCATTTATGTGTTTTATTTATTATTAAAATTTTTTGTTCAAAATCAAGTTGTAGGGCCAAAGTTTCAAACAATACGATCAGCGAGTGATGACATTAGGAACAGATATCGCTAGCATGGTCATCTTAGGCCTCTGATCACAGATGCCCCATCCATCTGTTGTGGAGGGGGGGCAGGCAATCAGAAACAGTAGGCTTAAAAACTGAACTGAAAGTCATGCAAAAAATAAGTTACAAAAGTCCAAGTAGACTCCAGACAAAGATAAATATATTAAGCGGAAAAAAAACTTGTGAAAAAAAACACTGAAAAAACAACAACAACAACTGCAAATTTAGGCGCCACACAACAAAATGCCCTCAGGTGGTTTCTCGCTGCTCAGTTCTTCTCTTCTCACTTCCTCATAGATCCAGTTCTGTGCACTCCTTGCACAGCTTGAAGTATTCAGTTTTGATCATTGCTTTCTTTTTTTTAATCCAACAAATAGTTGTCATAATTATATTCATGCTCTGCTAGAGGCCAGCGCAAATGTTCCTCATCTTCCACTCAATTTACACCGCTGTAGTTACACTCCCTCCCTCGAATCCACTCTAGCCCGCACACTTACATGCACATTCACAAATGTCGTCCCAAGAAAGTCATACACCATGAAATTATTAGATTACAGCAGAAAAAGAGCTGCGGGATGTTATGGTCATCTTGGCCTTAGCCATGCCCCAAACAGAATTTTTATAACTCGACTTGGTTCTGATGAGAACTAGCCTTAGCTTGCGCTGAGTGTTAGCTTGGCTGCACAGCATTACGCCGGCCAAAGCACAAAATGGTACTCAAGTTTTGGTATCCTGGCAAAAAAAAAAAAACACAAGCAGACACCTGTTCGCCTTCATAAACGCAACTCCCTGTGAAAAGCTTTACCTCTGAGCCCCGATTAGCTCTTCACAGATTTAACATCTAATCTGTCTGCTTCTGTTTCCTCCTTCTCCCTCTGGGATTTTCTAACAGGTCATGTACATATTTGTTTCGCACTAATCTAACACAGATTTCATGGCTAATGAGCCCCCGCTCCTCTCTGCTTACTTCCCAATCCCTCAGTCTGTTTTAGAGGCCTTGTGGAAGCTCACTGCCTTATTATTGGATCAGAGTGTGTTTATAACAAGACTGGTATTTTCTAATAATCCACTAGACAGCATTATGGTTTTGCTGCGTGGAGGCCAGTGCGCGAAACCCCATCTTGTCACCACGCTCATGAGCTTAAATGCTATGCTTTGATTCTCTAAGACAGCAACACAGCAAAAACTTGCAAAGATCACATAACACAGAAAACATAATAGGGATCACATTAATGTGGAAAAATATAGGAATGGATAACAAAGAACATAGCCTCAAGTGGAGAGTGAAATAATAAAAAAATGGCCCAGTGAGCCAGAAGTTTGCACTTGTCTGGAGTCGATATCCTCCTGGTCAATAAGCAGAAATGAAACATAATGAAAAGATTAAGAGAACTGCGTTTTGGGTGATTCAGCTTGTGGGATCATGCTTCACTGCGAGAGTCACGAAAAAGCTACTTTTCTGAAAAATTATTATTTTAGGAAATTTTATTTAAAGCATCAAGAGTAAAAACGGTTATTTAAAAAAAAAAACTCTCTGTTTTATTGTTATACACAGTGTTTATGGATTTGCATTGTACTGTTCCAGATATATGGAATTAAGATCATTTTACATAATTTTATATTCTGTTTAATCTGTGACAGACTAGAGATGTTTCAAAAACAGGTTCCTTATAATGTTTGGAAATCAGATTAGGGCAAAGTGAACCACTCATATTGAATGATGTGTTGGAAAGTCTTTGTTGCTTCTTTTGTTTGATGATTTCGAATAAGCTGAGTAACACAAAGCTGTAATAACATTATGGAAAAGTTGTCAAATTAGTAACTTTCATTTCAGGATATGAAAAATGTAATAACTAGGTGATAAATACATGTGATACATTTCAGAATTTGTTCAGTACAACATCAACACTGTTGGGTTTTCTGTCTTTTGGCCATTAATACATGAATTGTTATGATCTGAGTGGTTTTTATGTACCTCCTTTAACATTTTGTGTGTGTGTGTGCGCGTGTGTGTGTCTCAAATAATTAACACATCAAAAACCTGAGGCAAGGTTGTATTATTTCATCTTCCATCACAGAATTACCATGGCTAGAACCAATATTTGTTTCCATTACTAATTAACAAAACGATTAAACAAAAGATACCCCCAAGTCAGGTTTTCTAATTTAGTGCTTTGTGTAACTAACAATGAAAAGTATAAAGGTGTTGAATTCAGTGTTGGATGGAACACATTATAAAGTAATATGTTGCTTTATTTTGGGGTTAAGCAAAAATCCAAGAAACCTATTACATTTTATTTTACTTACTTAAAGAAAATTATTCATGTAGAGGGAGAAGAAAAATGGTGGAGCGGGTCTAAAACTTTGGAGGTGTCGTGAACACTACTACTACTAAACTGCACAAAAAGGACAAGCGTGAAAATAAAATGATAAATAAAATTACTGCATTATACTGCTAACACAACACTGTTAACAACTTGCAAGCATATGCATAGATAGCATGGTAACACAACACTAGCAAAGAACCTAGAGTGATGTTAAAACTGAATGTATGCTGACCCCCAGCCCAGCAGACAGAGCCTGAACTTTAACATGCAACAAAGGCTGTGATGAGCACCCAGGCTTGTAGCATTGTAGCCATCTACTGTTGAGGAGTAACATAACATTTAAAAAGGTGATATTTAGAATACAGTTACTTTGTTGAAATAAATGGATTAGACAGCGGTCTCTTCCATTTTCATATGTTAGGCTATCCCCTCTCTAATTTTGGTAATTCCACACATTGCCGGAAACCCAAACAAAACATGGAATAAGAGGCTCTAATGTAAGTGTCCTGTTAATGTTGGTGGTGTCAGTTACACACCGAGCTAACATTGTTAGGTGGTGTTAGCGGAGGTTAGTTCATAGACTGCAGACTGTTAGACTTGATGGATAGTGTTAATAACCTGCTAGCTTCAAATAATCATGTGCAGTTCTGATAGCAGCCTATGAACTAGCTCAGCTAACGCCAGCTAACAATGAGCAACTTGAGTAACATTGAGTAACTTAACGGAATACGTTACAAACTAGATTTTGGGGCATGTATTCTGTAATCTGTAGTGGAATACATTTTAAAAGTAACCTTCCCAACACTGTCTACTTGCATATGTTTCTGCAGCAGAATTTCAGCAATAATCACTTTGAAGTTTCTTTGGGTTATTTTTGTTTTTAAACTTTTGTATTGTCAACTTTGTGTTCACATTAAAAGCAACCTTGTATGTGTCCTCATTAGGTTTATATCGTAACACATCCTGTAACACAAAAGTAATGTAAGAAGAAGTGCAAGGAATCCTTTTCTCTGGGGAATAGTTAAGCAAGGTAATGCATTGCTCAAAAAAAATTAATTAAATAAAAATGAAATAAATAACAAGCAATATGAATTGTTTTGGAATAATGACCCCAACACTGCTTCAATGATTAACAGGACTCAAATCTTCACATTTGTGAAGCTGCTAGAAAGATAATTTTAGACATGGTTGTGGTTAAAATCTTTTACTAAGTAATTGTTTTCAAGGAAATGATTTATTAATGATTATTCTAATTGTAGGTCTGGGGGAGTGATGGACCTGGCACCTTCAGTGGCTGCCACTGGGGACTTAACAGCAGCGATCATTTTGGCAGTGTTTGGCTATCTCAGTCTTCAATCATCTTCTAAATTATCAGTGGGGTGCAGGTGCCTGCAGAGGAAAATCTTCTCATGATTTGGATAAAACTGATCCAGTTTCCTCAAAGTGTTTTGAAGTGCCATTCACTGCTCCCTTTGAGTCGTGATTTGATGCTGAAAAAGCCCTGTGGCCTCAGAACACCAATTTCACTTCTCACACTTTCATTTAGTTCTTATGTGTACTTGAACAAGTCTCTGATGAATGCACCAGTAAATTCTCTCTGAATATCATCTAAATTCTGCCTCACTGAAAGGACACAGATACTCAAAATTTGCATTAACTTTATTGTTCACCTAGAAATATTAAATGCTCTAAAATATTTCTTCGTATGACTTCTTTTGATGTCCTTTTGATGGATGCTGTATATCTAATATATCCTTAAAAACCTAGCAAAGGTGGGTAGTCTACATCCATTTATTATAATTGGTAGGATATAAGTCAGAGAACCCATATCCTCCTGCTGAAGAGAAATATAATGGATTTGTTGACTACTGGACTCATTCAGCAGCTACAGAAGCAGCAAATACTGGGATTTATTTTTTTCAAGGATTAAAGCAGTTTATTTCAAAAGCACAAAAAAACAAAGACAAAAGAAACAGCATGCAGTATTTTCTTAGAGGACTTCAAGGACTCCCGTCTCACAGTACAGTGAGTATGTAGCGGTTATGATCAACATGATACCTTTCATTTTCTGTCAGCTAAAGTGACAGAAAGGTGTTGCGTGACAAGAGGTAAGAACAGTGCAGGGACAAAATGTACCTCAGACAAGTTTGAAATAAAAGAACAATAAACAAGGTGCTTAATATTCAGGCAGATAAAAGTCAATATTATCTCACTTGTTTGATAAATAACTAAAGTCTCATAAGACCTATATCTGATAGTATGAATTACTCATGAAAAAAGCCCTTTAACAGTTATTATATTATTGTTTCTGTAACTATAAGAATTAAGTATGAAAAGAGTAAACACTGCATAAGTAAAGAAAAAGCACTTTGAGAGGGTAAACTGGACTGGAGCCACAACACTGATGCTCTTTACAGGAAGGGTCAGAGCAGACTCTACCTGCTGAGACGGCTGAGGTCTTTTGGAGTCCAGGGAGCGCTTCTAAAGACCTTCTATGACT
>VUQG01018898.1:4207-27473 GCA_015106755.1 Etia nguti
ATACCACCTACTATCCACACATTTATCTCTTAAGTACACAGTTTTTTTTTTATGTTGGTTTTTTTTTGTTTGTTTTGTTTGTTTGTTTTTCTGCACCAAACATCTCTTCTCAATGATACATACTTTTATTCTCAGTTTTACAATACACCTTGTAGAACAGTGTCTGTTAAATACAACAGTTGGCCTTTAAAGTATGTAGTTTTGTTAGTTTTCATTTCTGGTCAGTCTCATGGGTCCTCTGAGTATTTTTCTCTGTGGTTCTTTGCAAACAGAGCAGGCAGCAGGACACATGAGCAGCTCTCCAGTGATCTACCCCTGGAGCTCTCAGGTGATCTGCCTACAGTATGTGGATCCATTTACCAGCCGAGCAGCTGCCGTGGGAGGCTTGAGCCCTCTTAAAAGTCCACGTCAGGCTACGGTTACAAACTGCAAAGTTGGTGGGGAGGCGGGATAGCTTAGGGCCAGGGGGTGCTTGAGGCCTCCTGCTGCAAGTTCAAAGAGAGGGCTTCAACAGCTGTGGATGTTCAGAGGGCTGTTTCGGCAGTGAAAAGAGTGGCGTGTAAGGTCACATGGCAACTTAATATAACCTCAAAACCCAAGTTGGTGTATTTGTCTTAACGTCCAATTTTTTGAAAGAAAGACAGACTTCTTCGATTTCATTACAGAAAGAATACGGCTAATTAGGTCTTTTTTCATGCTCTCCTAGAGTACACTTTATTTACTAGGCTACACAAAGCTGTACTTTCTGAAGTTCTATTGGGTGCAATTATTGTACGCCACAGCTCTGTAACATAATGGCTCAATGCTCAATAAGTGGGTGTACAAAGGATGTTATTTTGCATGAAAGGTGGTTATGCACATAACCATAGTACAGGTTTCTGAAAACATTTTGAATAATAAATATAGGAAGTTTCTTCACAACATCTCCATGACACGTCTCCGTTTCAACAGAATTTGGCATAATTCTGAGGATTTCAGCTGGCATTTAAAATTGATGCTGTGCAAACAAGTTTATGTTGGAACTGAGAATTCCCTTTACATGAATGCTGAACTCAAGGTTATTTTAGCAGAGACATGAACAGACTGTAAATGTAGTACTGTTTGTGGTCCAGCCAAAATATGCAGCTCCCTCTTCTTTTTTGATAACGTTTGGCAGACAAAAAAACACAGCGCTTTGCTTAACACGTTTCACCAACACATTTTATTTCACTCTTTAATATACTTATTGTCTTGTCTGATCTGAAAAGACCCATGATTTTAAAGCCTGAAACAGAGCCCAGACAAGATGCACAAGTTTATCTACTTCTCAGACTACGCTAATACACAAAAGGCTGTTTACTTCAGCTTTGAGTGTCACAAATAACAAATCCATCTTGATACATTTCTCTATATTAGTCACTGTGGTAATACTAAAACGGGTGATTTCAAACTTGCAGTATCAATACTATTTTATATGTGTCATTATCTGACATAAATCAAATAAGCTTACCCTAAAGTGAGTTAAAGATAAATTACTGCTGAATGACCAACATGGACTGTGTTGTAGTGGCCAAGCATTGAAGGCCAAAAACATTTTAGACATTATTCATCTATTTCTCTATTCATTTTCTTAATTGCTCATCTAACTCAGGTTTCCAGGAGATGTTATTGAGCAAAATCTTTTCATGTAAACTTTCTTTTATATGTTTTTGTTGCATTCTTTCATCCACTCAAAATGTTCCCATAGTACGTTATAAAGATTGATGTGAAACATTTTTACCTAAAAGAAACTGATACCAACAAAAGCAAGTGTGCTTATTTTTGGACAGATGGACAAAAAATAAAATCAAAAGGAATAAGAAGAATTAGTAATGAAGATGTTTTCATGAAGTGCATGACACTCACATAATGCAAGCAGTCACCCACCTGCTAATGGGCTGCATTAGCAGATCTGCTGTTCAGAACTGTTTTTCCAATCCTGGATGCATGCATCCTGCAGCTGTGCAATGGTCAGTGGTTGTGGCTGGCTCTGATGAACACATTGACCCAGCATCTCCACAGCATGTTAAGTAGAAGACATATCAAGACTAAATACTGGCCATGACGGTGTTTTGAACACTGTTTTCTTGTTTTTACTACTTTACCGCTACTCTGGCAGTAGAGGGGCATGAACTTTTTGCTTCAGTCTGTTGCAGCATGATGGGACTAATAAAAATGTTGTGCATGCACAGTGTTTTTGTGTGTTCTGGGAATACTGGCTTGAGAAGGCAGCAAACTGAACCAATTCTGAAGTGTACGAGTTCTTTTTTGTTCGATAAACAAATTATCGATCGCCATTGACTAAAAGCAATAGATCAAAACCAAAAACTACCCACAGAATATGTTGGGGTTTTCTAAGAGTTTAAAATTATATACTTAGACATGAACTTAGCCTACTTAGACAAAAAGACCAGCTCTTTGCAGAGAGCTGAAAACCACTAAATACACCTGTCTTCAGTCCTGGGTGGAGTTTGTGCTGCTGGTAACTTAACACATAATGTGTAGCACTACAATAAAGTATGCATTATGTGTACTGACATTGGTTGATGGCAAGTGCTCTTATCTTCTCAGTTTTAACAAATCACATAAATTGCCAGCTGAGTGCATGGTGACATACCTAACAGTATAACTGAACACTATAAGAGCTTTCCAGAACTCTGCTTCTCACAGTACCCTAAAAATAAATACTCTTCAAGTTTTAGGGATCACATTCATTATTGCATTTCCTGAACTTTGATCAGTGAGTGATCCAAAAGTAGATCCTTAGATAAAGTAGAATTGGAGTACATGTGTAGCTGACTTTTCAATCACCCTGCCTATTCTTGTCTCCTCTAGTTAGAATGTTCTAGTAACATTATACTGTATAAATATTTGTCCGACATAACTGCAGGCTCATTCAGCTAATCCTGTGGCTTCAGCTCAGGCACAATGGACCCTTATCCCAACCAAGTAACTCTACACTCACCTCCCTGGTCATTATTGATGGCCTAGTAAGTGTTACTGTTACAAAGCAATTACTCTGCCATTAATGTTAGATGAGCTGCTCTACAAGTACAGCTCGATGCTTATCAGTTTTCTTCTGTTGCTTGCCTCTTTACTTTCACTAAACCGCACACCTTCTACTGCACATCGTTTCAGTCTTTAATAAGTGGGAGGTGAGAATGACAGCTGGCAGTCTTAACCTATATCAAGGGAAGTTTCTCTTAAGTTCAAAAGGTAAAAAAGTCAAAAGGTGAGAGACATGGCCCCACTGTGACTTTGGGAAATCTGGTGACCTGGTAAAATGATATCACACCACTGAAGAGGAGAAATAGGCAGGAGGAAAAAAGAACAGCACAGAGGTGTAGGGATCGAATGAGCTGTACTGCCACCTCCACATGTGGTTTTACCAGTGCACAGAAACAGTGCATCTCCAGGTCACTGAAAGGTAGAATATGCACATGCACACACACAGCAGATGTGTGTTATGTGAGTTGTGCCAGACAGGTGGCTTGTTTATGTAGAAGACGGAGGGGAACGATGGTTCACATATCAAGTCGACGCCTTTTACATATCAATCAGCAGCAAATGCTGAGAGAGCTATTAACACAACTTCAGTAACAGTTTTCACTCACATGAAGACACTCAAACTGAGGATGCAGTTTCATCACTTTGTTAATTTGCAAGGGTTTTGCTCAAATGGTAACCATTTTCAGCATCTCTCTAAACAATGTTGTTTTGGTTAGGTTAAGTTCATTGATGATATTTCATTTTATATTGATTAAAAATGAAAAAGGAGGTCATTGCTATTTTAAGCATGATATTTTTACACTTCCACCAGGATTCTCTAAATTAAAGAGTATGTCTATATTGTCCAATTTATGTAATATTTTTATTTATTTTTATTTTTGTTTTTTGTTAATCAAAATTTGTCATTAGGCTGATTTCCATACTAAATCATAAAACAAAAATGTGTAAACAATACTTACATTTTTTATAATCAATGTTTTTTTGTTCTTTTCTTGTTGCTTTTTTGTTGGTTTTATTTTGTTTGCTTTTTTTAATTTTATTTTTGTGTCATTACATTACATTTGATTAGCATTCAGAGAAGATCTTATTCTGTTAACTTGTTTCCCAATTGATTGATTCATTGTTGTTGTTTTTCCTGTTGTTGTTGTTATTATTAAATCTTAGTCCTAAGTAGGCTGTAGGCTTGACACTTTTAGGTGACCTTGTACATATCAGGGACTTAGTTTTAGCAGAGAATTGTGAAATGTATTAAAAACAGATTTTGCAAGGGCCAGTTCAAATATATAAAATAATGTCATCTGCATAAAAATGTAAACTGTGTGGGAGAGATTTTTAATCATTTATTGTTTAAAGGAGGCCCAAGAATAGATCCCTGTGGACTAACTGTAAATGTGGCAAGGGAACGTTGTGATCAGAATATCGGCTTGTATTGTAGGCCCCACATTCGATATAGAAAATAAAAAGGATGAATAATTAAAACAGGGAAAAAGCAGAGCTTCATCTTTCACAAAGAGAATTTAGAAATGTCTTTTTTTTAGTGGTGGAGTATGGTGGAGGAGTTAGTGTAAATGGAAAAATGGAAACAGACTTAGCAAGCATAATTCACACATAATAGATGTGATCTAAAAAAAACAAACAAACAAACAAACAAACAAACACTAAAATAGAAACCAAGGCAGCTTAGTTATTTTTGTGGTCAACTGTTGTGAAATATAAATAGTAATTTGGTTTTTTTTCCATAATTTGAGGGGTTTTTGTCAGTAGCCTACTTGAGGTTATCAGAGTCAATTGCGCCAGTTTTGGGGGGGTTTTATGTAGTTGGAAAAAAAAGTACAGCCCTACCACCATATAGTCTTTAATCGGTGGCACTGATTGTCACTGAAAGTGTAAAATAGCCGGTTCCTATGTTTGCTTCAGCGCACAAACTTTCTTAAGTCTGGTTGACTCGCATGGGCTATATTCAACTTTCAAAGAAAAGTTACCATTGAGAACATGTATCCCCTTCAGCACTCACAAAGCAGAAACTTTGTTGTCTGTAATGGCTGCTTTTTGCACTATATCCGACTGACAGTAAAGAGGAGGGAAAAAAAAAAAGCCAATTTTCCCTCGATGATGATGTCCTTAGTGATTTAAATAACTAGTGATAAATGATTTAAGACTGTTATTTATATACTACAAAAAGAGTATGAATTATCGCCTTTTGAGATTCTTCGCTAAACATCTAACGGTGTCAAACTTAAGTATTAAGCTAATTGAAAATAATATGAATTGTGAAATTATTAAATATTACCTATATTAAAGGTGTTTTTATCATTAAGAAAACCCTGATAGAGGTGTTTGAGTAAGATGGAGAAACTACACTTCTTGATAAAGAATGGAAACCCATGAGAGCTGACCATGTATGGGCATCCATTCTAAAAATAAGTAGTCCAGTGGGAGAAAAGAGACTCCAAACTCAACTATCCTGTCCTTTCCACAGAATAATGAAGAAAAAGTCTGACAAGATTGCTTTTCTAAAATCTGGCTACAGACAGAGTAGAGGTAAAGCCATTAGCCAGTAAAAGTTATTTGTTATACAGTTATTTGTTTGCCTGGTATACATGGTACACACAAAGGCATTTAAGTACTTTTGCATACAGTTCTTACCATGTTAGTACGTTGCTGTAAATGTACTTTTGTTGGATACAGTGTTCATCAATAGTGAAATATATTCAAAAAGATTCAATTTTTTTCTTTTAATTAAATTCTTTTGGGGGGAAAAAACAGCTATAAAATGCATCATTCTGTCTCTCTGTGTTTCTCTTTCTATTCTTTATCTAACAGATACACATAAGCACTGACACATTACCTATTTGTCCGTAGGTGGTGGTCATAAAACCATACATCAGCAGCTTTGCAGAGGAGCATGTCCTTAAGAATATGATAAAGAGGAAGCAGGCATTTCCTTCTCAAGAGGGATGTTTTCCGCTGCACGTCCTGTCTGATTAGTGAGACCAGAGATTCCTCCTCTCAACTGCACCGCTAAACAATATTTTCCAGATATTTACATAAAAAGTGGTTTCATGTTATAGACATGCTGTAAAAATGGTCTCTGGACAGATAATGTTTCTGTTACCCATAAATCTGTCCTAGCTTGCCATCTATCATAAAACTGTCATGACAGAGGGCAGTTTCGCATTACCCACCTCTAGCCTCTACACAGTTAGCTTGCTTTTTTTATAAAGTGATTGACTTTGGTTCTTAGATTTAACCACTAAGGCTTATTGGGTTATGTTTCCCAAATCAAAAAAAAAAAATGCAGGTATCTCTGAACAATAAAATCTTGAACATTTTCAGCAGCACATCATATCAACATTGTCCGAAATTTCTTCAATGTGAATTATGGGCTTATCTCCAATGAAAGACTTTGAGAAGGAGCTGTTTAGTTGTGGGAAATTTCCTCATCTCCTCTCGAGTCCATATGGGGGCTTTAGTGGCAGAGATGCATTATCTGAGTGTCCAGCGAAAGTAGGGGGAGAGTGGCTAGCTGAAGTTTATGGAGATTTATTGCTCTTTCCTCAGACCTTAATTGCCTCCTCCTCTGTGGGTACTCCAAGGAGGCCTGTGGTGAGCAGCGACCAGCACCAGGGTTCTTGCAGGTGGGCCCACCAAAGCGCTGTTCACTAAAACTTGTTATGGAGACAAATGGTGTCATGGAGCACTCCTAAACCAGACAACAAACAAAGGAGAGGAAGAGAATAGCACAGAGATGGACAGTTGGTTACTGAAAGGGCTCAGGACTTCAACTTGAGCTTCAGATGAAAAAAAAAAAGTAGAAACCTAAGATTTACTTTACTGGCAGCAATTAAATATCAATCATAAAGGAGTACTGTTATAAAATAGTGGCAGAAAGAAACATCTGAGCTTCATCTCAGGACATAAATTTTGCAATGCCTACTCCAAAGCCAGAAATTAATCTTTTGCTTTGAAGCATAAATCTTTTCTTTATTTTTTTTAACCATGTTTATTTATTCAGATAAAAGACAGCTGGTTAAGAGGTCAGAATAAAAGGACTGTGGATATAAATAATTTGCAGTAACCATCAAGCATGCTTATTCATTTACAAGTATATCAGTTTTTTTAAAACACAAAAAAGCATATGTGCAACCAACAATGTAGTGCTTAAAATTTGACTTTAATATACTGAAAGCTATATATTCTGCTGAAATATAGTTTTCGAGTTCTTTTGTATATTGTTGCTTGAGAAAGGAGCTGCTTTATTAAAGTTTTGGATTTTTGTTGTTGTTTTGTTTTTGTTTTTTTGTTTTTTAACCAAATGCATTTAAACACCGAGTACCAGTATCTGTGTGTGTTTTTATGTGCTCCTTTATAGAGAGATTGGTCAGAACACTTCTTTGCGTGATCATCTAGAAATGCGGGTCTAACAGAGACTCTGATGGTTGAGGAGGAGGAGGAAGTGACTATTGAAGTTAACTCAGAAAGATCACTGAGATATACTGAACAATGTTTTATCTATGCTCTGACCTTACAGTGACCATGATTCATAAGTGGATAAGCTAGAAATTAGAACAAGTGTAGCCTAGATAGCGTTTTTCCTGGAAATGTTAAGTAAAAGTATAAAATAAGTGCTTAACAATAACCTAAGAAACTTAACCATGCGACTCTTCAGGAGCCTGCATAATAATTACTATTAATAAAAGTGAAAAATATTTTCTACCTCAAATGTTCCACCTTAGGTTGAGCTTTTTAACCAGCTGCTTTAGCCATTGGTTTTCCACCATATAACCATATCGGTATTTTCCATTTGCTGTTCTTGTTGCTCTTCCTGTCTTATGGAGTCCAACTAGTAAGTGCAGCTTGTGAGTGCAGCTATCAATGCTTGTCTGAGTCATTTGTTTACATTTGGGTCACAGATCACCAGCTGCTATTACCTCCTCCTTTGTAGCCTGGTTGTACTCAAAGCTCTTTTGAAAGAAGTTTGTTGTTTCCACATTTAATGGGAACAGTTTTCCTGCACATTTTGCAAACTTCTGTGCTTTGCTCGAGCTTGTTGAAGTTTCTCCCTTTTAGGTAATAAATTGCCATAGGAGGCTGACACCTGGCTCTCACTCTCAGAAATGTCCGGGCTTGCCTCCGTGCTACATGCAGTAGGGAAAGTAAATGCACAGTGTTTCTATAGCAACAATATTGTGCAGATATGGTGCAAACCTACTCTTAGATATATCTTGTAGCCCTCAGGAGGAGTTTATAATATTTATTTATCTCATTCAAAATTCTCACATCTTAATAAGACTCATAGCACCTTTTTCATTTTTAAAGAATTTGAAGAGGTGGCGGTTTGTGTAAGGTGAAAGGATTGTTAGAACTGACGGGCTCATATTTATTGCACGAGAACATGTCTTGAGTTACTGGCTCTATGATGAGCTGGCTGAGTGAGATGGCAGAGAGGCAGTAAGTGCACTAATGACTGCGAATAGTCTGGCCTCTTAAACCATGAATATTGAATGCCTATATAGCACAGTTATACCTCTCCTCCTACCTGGTTCATGAAGCTGATGATCTCAACTCTTTACTGAGTTGAGATCATCTACAGAGAACACCAAATGTATTGTCGTGAAGAGGGTGTGAAGAGGAAGGAATGGTGGAAACTGTGACAATAATTGACTGAGGTCTACAAAAAGAGATAAAACACAGAGGAAAATTATTACAGTGACAAACTGCTGCTACAGTATGGAATAAATGCATAATCCCCATTGTAAGATTAATTTAAAGGGTAAGAAAAAAGATATAATTTTATAAGAAAACCAACAAATAAGTAATAATATGCACATTCACTAACATTTGTATTTGAAAAAAAAAACCAGGCATGCTTATCAACCACCACCTGGCTCCTCAGTAAACCTACAGCCCTAGAAAAATAACAACCTATTTCTGTGTTGCAAAATTCAGTGGAGTGGTCATTAGAAGATTAATCTCTGCTATTTTGTTTGTGTGAGAGAGAAAAAACACTGGGAACATGGACTAGGTTTTATTTAATAAATGAAACAGGTATATTGGGCCATCTGGTTACTTTTTTCCATTTGCTGTGAGCTGGAGACTGGACTTGTCCTGCTCCATTATTCTGTAGATATCTCAGATCATCATGTCAGGGCCATTTTGACGACAGCTGCAGGGACAAATTGTTTATTGTTCCCAACATAAAAAAAAGGTAGAAAATGTTTGTTACACATACAGATTTAGTTTGCCAGTAAGAAGTGTAAATTTACTAAATTCAGTTCCCATTTTTATATGTAATTCCTTCAAGTTTACAAGACAAATCACGCAGTTATACCGAATGTCCACTTCTCTTAAGAAAGGACCACCTCAGTTAAAAGAACATCTAATAAAAGTAACCAAAGGTTGTGACCACTCTTCAGTGTGATATTGATTTTACTTTAGCCAGAGCTTTTTCCACTTTTCACCTTCAATGTGTTACATCACATTTTCTGGGCTATACAGAGGAAGCCTCCATCACTCACCACACTGTGTTTACTTCTAGGCTGGTCTGTCAGTGAAAGGATTTGAAACTACTTCTTGTGGATGCTTTTTAAACAAATAGGTGTTAAATGTCTGCATTTCTACTGCACTCGCTCTATTTTTATTTAAAGTGTCAATGGTCTTGCACCAGCATATTGAGGTAGATATCCATATCCATTTACTAATCACTCTTGACCATCCTGTGGTCAAAGCTCATTTCAAAAGGTGGCTGTGTCTCTGCTCCTGTTCCACAAAGACTCTGGAGTGATCTCCCAGACAATTAGAGCATCTCTATTAACTTTTTGCTTACTTTACCCATTTGGTTTATCTGAAGCTAAGTTGTCTAACTAAGTCGTTTAACTGTAATTAATTATTAATCACCACAAATCTGAACTGCTACTTTAATTTGTAATCATATTAGAAGATTCTTACAAATATACACTATGACAGGTAACATTGGCATAAATGCAAAAAGAGTCTGTGTTTCACAAAATGAATGAAAAATATTCTCAGATTTCCAATTCTAAAGCACACCAAATACCAGAATATAAAGGTTCCCTACAAGACAGCTTTATTACATATATATGTATTTTATAAATAGATATAAAAACCCAAGTGTTGTCTAGTGCCCTCCGTAATCTAGTCATCTACACATAAGTCCACAGCAGAGCTATTGAATAAGAATAGCAGCTGCCCTTATTCTAGTCCTATTCTCATTATGCCATAGTCCCTCTGGCAAAGAACCCCCCTGCCTTCCCCCCATTCCTCTCTCTAATGAGGACCAGAGGAGGGAATATCAGGACCTCAATCAGCCACAAGTCCACTTCACATATGTTTTGATGGATCTCTGCTTATGTGCCAAGTCCTCCGAGCTCAAGGGATCACACCGCCGAGCCTTATCGGCATTCCTCAGAAAGCACAGTCAACAAAACCACATGGCCTAACAGTGACAGGCAATGCCTTGACAAAGACAGGCAACATCTCAGTGTTTGATCATGTGATATCGTAAGAAGTCAGAGCTTGACTGCAAAGCTTGGTGAAGGCTTGGGTCTTATATTAGAGTTAACAGAGGATTTGTTTTTCAGTATAACTCATGTCATTGATGCAATTAAAGGTTCATGAGGATGTTTCCCTTTAATTTAGCAATTATATTTTAGGTTATCTTTACTATTATTTTGCATATGTTTTAACAAAATCTACAGTAGTCTGCCTGGTTCGGTATTAACTGTGTAAGGATGTGAAGAACTGATGTTTTCTCCCTTTTCTGTTGTTGTTGTTTCTTGTTCCCCAAGGACATATGTCTTTGGGTTTTTGATCATTACCAATTTTTGGACAACAAGTCTTATCACTTCTGGCTACAGGAGTTTTTTCATAAGCAACTTTTCTGTAGTGAGACTAGAGCAAACGTAAGATATCAGTTCTACATTAAAAAAAAAAAAAAAAAAGTTTTAAAATAAAAAAAAAAAAAAAAGATCTTTTAACCCATTTATGATGTGACAATGTCACAATAAAGATTCTCCATTGGTTTAAGTTGTAGATATGATTAAAGTTACAGAACATTTAAAAGGTTTGAAGCAGACTGTTCTCCTGTATTTTGTTCTCGTGACTCAGCCAACAACCCCAAAAATATGGTTATTATTTTCTCCAATATAAACACTGTTAAGCCACTAGGGGGCTAAATATAGACTGCTAAAGAAAAATGCATGTAGCCTTTCTAATATCGCACACTGGTTTATCAAGATCAAGATAAACTTTATTATCCCCAAGGGGCAATTTGCTTTGTAGCCAGCAGCATAACACAACACACAGTTTTGACATGTTTAGTTCAAGCAAGCTTAAAAGTCACTATTTGGTATGACTGTCTTTATTCTTCTTGTATTTTTGTAATAGTAATTGTAATAAAAGATGATTTCCAGATGTTACTGCATGTATTTTCTGCATTCATAATTGCATATATTTACACCAGTGGCTGAAATGCAGCCTCAAAGCATCACAGAGCCTCCACCATTAAGATACAATTTAAACAAAACAATACTGTAAAAATGATAAGATGTAAGGGCTGTACCGAAAATGAGTGGAAAAGCAAACAGTCGAATATACATATTTATATGTTATACTTTTTTATAGTGCTGCACAGAGGTTCAAATGAGCAATACTGCTTATTTTCAGGGAATCATTTTCTGACATGTGTTACAGAGAAGAGAAGAAAATGCAAAGAGGAAAGAAAAATACAGAAGTGATAAAGGGAATAATGAAAAGGGATACAAAAATTCATTACTGTCTGCTCAGGTGGTTTCATAGGGCGTTATCATCAAGAAAAATCTGATTTGTCATATGTCCTTGTTGCTATGTTGCTATGTCACAACCTGCCCTATAATCCACAAGCTTTTGCATTTTTAAATCTGAGATTTATTAATTCCACCAACAATGTAATGGACAGCTAATGAATATAAAAATAGTGCTATTAAACAAATGATCGAGGCGGCACTGGTAGGATGACGAACACACTGCTGCTTGACATCTTCCTTGGAAACAGGGGCATTCGCTTTTGCATGAAGTAGCACATTCATTTCTCAGCTTTGTAAAAGCACAGTAGCTTTAAAAAATCTTAGAGGTGTTACCTACAGAAGCACATTATACCACTAAATGACCTGTACACATTTTCTAAGTAGGAATAAGACAAGTTCTGAGGTAAGAGAAACATTCACCCTTCTACTTGGAAAAACTTGAAAATTTTCTTTATTATATAATAATAACAACATTTTAGCCATACAAAAACACACATAATGGCTTAAAAACTGTCAGTGGTTCATTCTGTTTAATTATCCTCACATATACATATGTATAAACAGTATATACTTTATTTGGTTCTAGTCTAGAAGTGGCAGGCACATTTGAGAAAACAGGATGTTAGCCAACTGAGTGGTTTCTTTCTTTTGTCTGCACTGCACTTTAACCCATAGACGGAAATAGAGCTATGGAAAGTGTGACTTGTGCCACAGAAAAACAAAATGTTCAGAGCAAGTAAAAATAGAGAAAAAAACAAGCCGAAGGTCTGTTTGGTGTAACCAGCAAGGACCTTACTATAAGTAACTTTTTTTCAAATTCAGAATTGAAATATTTGGCCAAGTAGTTAAAAAAATATATATGTTTCTTGTGCATTTCAGCTTTAATCACAGTTCCCAAGTTTTAGCCAGTCCTGCTGGGTTTCCACAAAAGGAGGCAAGCTGAAGTGAAACCGCTGTCTCTAGCACTCTGCATGGCTGCATGCTGTTGTGCAACAGTCACACACTCTATTTACTTGTATTTCCTCTGCCAGCTTGTTATTTTACGCTTTCAACATCCTGCGTGCCGGGTGCCACGAGAGGCTGACACTGCTGTTTAACTACTGCTTAATTTAAAGCGTAAACCTCCTGCTTATTATAACAAAACCTGAACAGAGGAAGTAAAACATGCTTAAAAACAGTTTTATTAATAGCAATTTTTTTGCTGCCCTTTGTAATTATTCAGTGTAAGAACACCGTGATGGCGCTTTGATGGCTAAGAAGTAGAAGACAAAAATACATGCAAACACACAGACACACACACACAGACACACACACACACACAAGCATGCATAATAGAGATGAGTGGATAAGTGAGCCTGCAGATAAAGGTCAGAGTCTTCAGTAAACAAATGGTTATTTAACCATAAACAAACCATTGTGGCTAAAACAATGAAAGATGTTACCTTAGGTGACATGATTCTTTAGGTTTGCTTATGCTTCCTTAAATAAACACTGCATCTAAGCATTTGTTACTATCTATCATCTGTAACCTAGACTACAATTACAGTCTAATTTTCTGGTGTCTGGCTGTGTTCTCCTTGTTTATACTTTCCACAAGCATTAACTATTTTTTTTTCTTAGAATTGGACCCAGCAATTTACTTTCAGGCTCTAAAGAGTTACAGAACTTCCTGTACAGCTTTTTGAACCTTTTTATGGACGGAAGCCACAATAAGATGACTGTTATCTTAAAATAGTATATAGCAACGTATGGTGAAAGCATTCAGTTCTGACACGTTCCACAGAGGATGGTACCTGCTCGCAACTTTTACAAATGTGTGTCTGTGGTTGATTCTGCGTGGGAGTGTGTTTTTGGGGTGGAAGTGTGGCTGTTTTAACTAGGCGGTGCTAGTGGGGTTTTTGTGAATAGAGCAGCGAAGCGCTAAGTTGTGGTCATGGGGTATGTTTGCTGTTTATTTTGTTCTGCTTGACTTGGTGGACGGGGGTGGCAAAGGGCACAAGGCTAGGAGGTCAAAACAGGCAAGACTCTCCAAATGTATTTCAGTCCCCTGTTTGAGTCTAATGATACGCATGATCATGTACAAAGAATCACTGCACATCAAGATACTTAAATATTTGGTGGACTATAGTAATTACAGTTGTGGGCAAAAGGTTACATACACTTGGTCATGGGCATGAATGTCATGGTAATCTTCAACTTGTAATACGATCTTTAAAATTTAAGTTCCTTTTCTAGGGACAGTGATTGTACAGCATGCATCTTTAATGACTAAAAAAAGGAAAAAGAAGAACAAAAAAAACTAAAACTTACAAAAAAGAATTGGATGCACAAGTTTGAATTTTCTCTAATCCACACAGGGTGGAAAGTATAGACTTTCCACAAGGGTTAGGAGTGTGTTTCTGGGAATTTTTGACAATTCTTCCAGAAGTGCATTTGTGAGGTCAGATGTTGGATGAGAAGGCTTGACTCGGAGTCTTTCATCCCAAAGCTGTTCTATCAGGTTGTGTGTTTCTGTGCACCGGTGCAATGTCATGTTGGAACAGGAAGGGGCCTTCCCCAAACTGGAAAGCTGGGGGCATGAAATTGTCCAAACTGTCTTGGTATGATGAAGCATGAAGAGTTTCTTTCAGTGGAACTAAGGGGCTGCGCCCAGATTCTGACAAGCCACCCCACACCATAATCCCCCACTCCACCAAACTTTACACTTGGCACAGTGCAGTCATACAACTACTGTTCTCCTGGCAACCTCCAAACCCAGACTCATCCATCAGATTGCCAGACATAGCCAAAGAGCATCCATCCAGAGAACACGTTTCCAATGCTTTAGAGTCCAGTCCTTTGCATTGAGCTTGGTGATGTAAGGCTAGGATGTACCTGCTCAGACCCTGAAACCCATTCCATGAAACTCTGTACGCACTGTTCTTGAGCTAATTTGAAGGCCACATTAAATTTTCTTGGTCTGTAGCAATTGAATCTGCAGAAAGCTGACAACCTATGCATGCTATCCTCAGCATCCGCTGACTCCACTCTGTGATTTTATGTCGCCTGCTGTACCATTTCATGGCTGAGTTTTTTTTGTTCTCAACTGCTTCAAATTTGTTATAATACCACTAACAGTTGACTGTGGAATATTAAGTAGTAAGGAAACTTCACAACTCAACAGGTGACATCCTATCATGGCACCGAGCTGATATTAATTGAGCTCCTGAGAGCTACCCATTCTTTTAGAAATGTTTATAGAAGCAATCTGCATGCCTAGGTGCTTGATTTTATACACCTGTTCTCATGGAAGTGATTGGAAGACTTGAATTGAATTATTTCAAAGGTGTCTTGTTGGCCATTTGGCTTGACGTCACCAAATATCATTGACTCTCCGGGGTCTCTGGTAGCTAAGTCACTGCAAAACACTTCCTGTATGAACACACCTTCAGCCATTTCAAGTCTGCATTATCTATTCTCTTGGCAACTTGGTTGCAACAGAAAGAAGAAAACAACACTGTCATTTATCATCTTTTGGTTAAAATGGCAAACTAGTTAACGAATAGATTTGCATATCAAGCTGTTACAGAGCAACATCGGCGTTTATTCGGAGCCAAAATTGTTTCTCATAGCTAATTTCTATTCCCATATTAACTGTCTTATAAATGTGTGTTTGATTTATGCCAGCTCTGCTGGTAAAGAACTCTTTCTGCATCTCTCCTCATAATTTTATCCCCGTGAAATGCTCTGCTGCTTAGCAGAAAATATCTGTGTGATGCACCTTGACTGAAACAACACTTTGCTAAATATTACAGTGTACATATATTTTGTATAGTCTAGACCACAGACACAATGAAGCCAGTATTTTCACTTCAGATGGAGAAAGACAGACAGAGCTCATATAATGTTATAGGATTAAGAATCCATCAAGGACTTCGGGTGCATCCAAACGTTATTCACACGTAAGGGTGATGCTGGTGAGGGGAGGGGAAAAAAATGAATGTCCTGTACTGTTTTTTTCACCCTGCTAATGCAAAATATTTTTTTTTACTTTTGAAAATAAATACTTTTTTGTCACCTACCCCCAGGATTATGTTCATCCTTTATTTGCATTTTATTGAATTTTATGCTTAAAGCCCAAATTTGTCCTCTTTAATTTTTGATAATCATATAATATTTATAGTGCATAAACAAAAAGGGGGGAAAGACGAAAACAAACTCTAAGACCCCACCCCTGAGGTCTTGAATTATCCTGTAAACAATGAAAATACAATTTCCATGCTTCTTGCTGATTGTCCTTCAGGCACCTTGGCAAGGCGTGCCTGGCCTGCGTCCTGCATCGTCAGACGAAATGAGTGGGATGACACCAACACTGATGTGACCATGCCGCAGGTTTTTTGAAACATACAATCACATCATAAATCAACCGCCAAAGCACAGAACTTTGTTGTCTAAGAATCCCACTGAGCTTCAGCTAATGCTTGTTATGTGTCAAGAAAACACAACAGACGTTGTTCAAGTGTGTAGGAGATGTGAATGAGTGCAGCTACTGTCCAAAAGTCTGGGGGATGTTGTTGTTGTTGTTGTCACAGTCTATAAGGATTTTGTGCTGCAGAGTGGATATTGTGGACACTATGCTCTGGAATCATGCAAAATGTAGAAAGATACTCAAAAAATGTTGTATAATAATTAAGGAAGGAAAAAATACTCTAGTTTGGAAGTAAATTACTTTGGACTGATCCAACTGAGTAATAATCCGTACTGTAATACTGTAAAGATAGAAAAACAAGCCATAGATATATAAAAAAAAGTACATCCTATTGAAACTGTTCTGTTTTTTAAAATTATCAAATAGAAGCTCACCATTGTCCCCATCACTCTATCATCAATTTGCTGAATAGTTTAACAACCTCTTTATGCTAAATTCCTTGAGATGCTTTAAGATGTTTTAAGGCCATTTTGCTTTCTTCATTTTCCATCTATTTATTGACCATCCACTTCTACTTCACTTCACTCAGCCTTACATCATCTTCAAGCACTCTTTGATATGATGTAGAATTCATACTTGGATCAATGACCACAAACCACCTAGTCCCAGCAAACCAGCCCCCAAAATCATAACATTTCCACAACCATGTTTGACAGTTGGTATGAAGTTCTTCTCCTGAAAAGCTGTCTTTGGTCTGCACCAAAAATGTCTGCTGCTACTGTGAACAACAACGTTGATTTGTTTTTCCCAGGGCACATTATTCTAAAAGACTTGATCTTTGGCTTTATATTCACTATAAAGTTATAAAACAAAACTGTAGTTTTATCTAATGTTCTCTGGAAAGCAGCTGACTTTTCTCATGGCAGGTACATTTTGTGCAATCTTTTTCCTTTGCACTTTCACACAAAAAAGCTAACTTAAAAAGCTTGTGATGCCATTGTGGGGGTCTTCTGGGACAATATTTTGGAGGTGCTTTTGAAACTTCTGGCAGACTCGCAGACATTCACAGCCTTTTTTCTGTAAATCTTGCTGTGATTACGCCACATATTTCTGTAGTAAAGAAAACACTGAACCTTGAATGTTCCATCTTTAAATAACAAAAGGTCCACCTGGGATTCCTTAAAGTGTGTTTTAACCCTCATTCTAATTTTAATGTAGAGAGGGTGTTCTTTTATCTGTTTGTTCTGTTTAACAGATCTGTTTGGTTTTTTTATTGTATTAAACTGACTAAAAGCTATCTATTTTACATCTTATTTTGTATATTAGCTTGATTTGATCAGATGTTTACCTTATTATAATTTGTGATTTATCTTGTTGATTTAAGTCATTTATCATGCACTGTCACCTTATGGCAAGACGGCTTCGAGTTCAAATCTCCTGGTCGCCTGATGCCTGTTTGTGTCAAGTTTGCGTGCTCTCCCTCTGCCTACATACGTTTCTTCCCACAGTCGAAAGACATGCTCGCTATGTTAATTGGGCATACTGAATTTGCCATAAGTGAGGATATGAGTGTTTGGTTGTCTGTCTCTCTGCATTTGCCCTGTGACGGACTTGCAACCTGTCCAAGGCCACCAAGCCTCTCTCTAGTATAGCATCTCCATAGCTGTAAGAGAGATGGATGGATTTGTGGATTGTTGATGAGACAAAAGATATTTCAAGGTATCACACTGGACTCCAGCACACAGTGGTGCACACTTTAAAGCTTTAAAAGACTGATAAAACAATAAAATAATCAGGTTATTGTATAGTTATGAAAATGGTACTTAGTTAGATTGTTGATGACTTCACCTATAAGATCTGTTAAAAATGACAAAGGTTTGCTTTTTTGCCATTTTGCTTCTCTTGGTTGTTGTTTGCAGTTTGTCATTCTTGACATTTGAATGCTCAGGTTTGAGTCACACCTCCAACTAGGTGTTGACACAGTATGAACAAAGTGACAAAGGCTAATATCTAAATTACACATCACATAACCAAAGGTAAACCATTTTCCTGAGTTATCAAGTGCAGTTATACAACTATTTAATCAATTTCCTTTAGTTTTAAGTAACTGCCTGCCTCTCTCATTTTTCCTCTCAGGAAAATGTCAAAACAGAATGTTAAAAATACTGTAAATGAATTCAAAACTGCTATAAAAGTATTTGTAAGCTGGATGGAATTATTATTTCCATTACTGTTAGTATTGGCTTAAAATCGCCTAAGTGAATTGTTGAATTCCTTATGTACTAGTTGGAAAATAAATAAGTCATTGTTGGAACTGAGCTGTCTCAGATCTATTTTAACATTAAAAGGAAGATTCTAACAAGGATCTTTTGTCAGTCATTCATTCACCACAATGCTTCTTTTTTTTTTCAGAAACACTGCTGCATTTTATTATCTCTTTCATGTCATCTGGGGTTGTACTCTGTGGTTTTACAAAAACAAAAAACAAACAGAAAGAAAGACAGCAAAAGAGAAAGAGAAAAGACTTCTGCAAACTGAATTTAAAATAAGTGAAATGTGTTATATAAACACAGTACTTTTATAATCTGTTCAAATAACACTGCCTATGAAAAGTTGTTTTTAGAGCATGGGGCTTATTTCTGAGAAGGAAAAGGGCTTCACATGAAAGTAATAAATGGTGTTTCCGTTTTGAAATCCACCCTGTGCAGACCTGAGTGGATGACAACCAATGATAAGGTTAAATAAACACCATAGGCTATCCGCTGCGAGTCACGGACTATTAAAAGTCAAATACATGCTAAACACCCACATACACCTAAGTCTAGACTTAGCTGAGCCATCATGCACCGCCATTTGCAACTATTAGTTGGCTGTTCAATGCTACTTTCTGTCAGCTGGTTCCTACCCATATGAAGATGTAGCTGAATGGATTTGAGTCTGTTTTAGTCATTTAGATAAAGCTATGCTACCATAAAATATATGTTTTTCTTGTTAAATCATCATATTATGTTAGCTAACCTACTTTAGTGATAAGAAAGATCAAAATGTAAGCTTAAAGTTGTTATTATTTTTGTTGGTGTGTTCTTTGTTGTGTTGCATGGTGCAGTATGTACCAAAAAAAATGGACATTTAAGCCTAGTGTTTGTTTGGGGGTGGGGGGGTGTTTGTTTTTTCAGAAAGTATGATGGGTTATGAGGTTTTGAGTGTGAAAGACGGCAACCTTGTGGTCGCAATTTTTATTTTTTTCACACACACGGATTAGTAGTTTTGATGCCTAAACCAAACCAAACAGTGAAAATGGAACTAAACACTAAGTAAACAAGTCTTAGAGCAATGATCCCAAAGAGAACACATACCAAATTCTCCTGGGTTACAGTCTTATGATTTACAACCCTCTTCCAACCATCCTGTCTTCTAATATGTTTTTGTCCGCTTTTGCACAGGACTGTTTGCTTCTAGTGTCTAATATAATCTCATCTAGTGTTTTAAGGTACTGAGGTGTAGCTTGAAGGCCAAACTGTGTATATTCGATTTCATGCCACTGAGAAAAGTTTAGGTATTCCAAAGGCATTTAGTCGATTTTATCCTTTGGTCAACATGGATAGTTACAAAATTTCAGTTCAATTTGTATTATATTTTTCAAGGTATTTCACTAAAAAAAAACAAGAGAAAGGTTCTTTTAGGAAGTAACTAGTTTATTCTTTATAGCATGATTGCTGCATGCTGTAAAGAATAATAATTTCACTTAAGGGTTCATGACAAAACTGAGATATGGAGGCATTTTAGTCTTTACATCCAAGTGGTGGGCATACCAAAACACCAAGTCATTAAAGTGGCTAAAGTGAAAATGATAGATTTTGGTGTTATCTGTGCTTCTGTATGCATGAGGGACAGGAATTTAAAGTCTTTTATAGTTTTGGAAAAGCTTTGGCAAGCTGGTCAGAGTTATATCCAGTATGCAGTAGCGACACCAGCTACGATGGGAAGCATGAAATGGGATTTTTAGCAGCTGGTAACTGCCAGTCTCACCTCTTCTGCACCACTGCCTCTCATAAACTATCACACCTTGTTGAGAACTGCTCCAATCTTGCAAAGAGAAAGTTAGAAAGAGGAAGGGAGGGAGGGGAGGACGGGCAGAGGCTTCCTCGCAGAGCCTGGAGCTGTAACTGTGAGAAAAGACTGTTACACTATCTTCACAGAACTCCCTAGACCGAGGAGGGATTCTATCTCTCAGTCCTCTGGGACTAGAAAAGGCAATAGAAGGTTATTTCCTGAGAAGTGAAGCAAAGCTGAAATGAGTGGGGAGAAAGAGAGGGAAGAAAGAGGTGGGAGAGGAGACTTTCTGTATTTGCAGGATCCGGGATGGAAAATGAACATGAGTAAAGGAGCAACTCAAAGTGACAAAAACGCAAAGCAACAACAAAACATAAACAAAGCCCACTGTGGCAACCCTCTGTCCCACCTTTTCACACTCCAATTTCCACAACAAAAACATCCTCACTGCGTCTGAGGCACTGCTAGGTCACCGTCTAAGATACACAGAGTTAGTCTCAGTGAAAGAAATACAGTACATGAAACATTTTTCAGACTTTAATGTCCTGCCACCTTCATACAAAGCTTTTTTTTTTTTCATACTCAAAGCCACACAGAACAAACATCTATCAAAGGGGAGTTGGGAGGCAGAGGCATAACGAGAGAGCGCAAAGAGAGAAAAAAGCCTTCAAAGAGACCAAACTGCATGGACCCAGCTTTGAATCTGGGTTTTCCTTCTTTCCCCCAGTTACATACTTTACACAGCCTCCGGCTATACCCCAAATCACTTTCTTTTTACTATGTGGTGCATAATATTTACAGTGACTGGTTTTATCTGTCCAACGTGAATGTATTCAACATATAGTGCCCTCAAAAAAGTCAACAATGGACCAAAAAAAGTGGCAGTTTATTGCTGGGTCGCTACTTTTTATTCACTGCTAATGCTCATGCTGTAATCCTCACTGTGATGCAAATGAAATAGTAAGTGTTTTATTAAGCTAATTACTTGATGTCTCTAGTGTTTATAAAGTGAAAAAATCAGTGACTTTAACCTGTTGAAAGTTGTAACTTATCCAGGGAATTATGGGGCTTAAAGAGTGTGGATTACCTGTTTTCAGGAGGTTACTGGCTGGGCAAACAAGAATGGAGAAGAAGGGAGAATGATTGAGTTATGGGAGCACATTTAGAATGATTATGGATAGAGTCCCCTTGGATAAACCAAATCCCAAATTAATTAGGAAAAAGTATCCGAGATCTCGAGTTATCATGAGCTAACAGTTTTTAAGATCTTCTGCTCTTTAAAAATCCTTCACTGCTTTGGATTAGACTGTCCAGATTTAACATGCAAGTTGTGCTTTTCTCAGAACTACTGGAACATCAGGTTCTTGGACATTATTGAAACCTAGTGAATTTGAAAAACCAAGCATAGCTGGTACAAATATAAACACTAAATAATGCTATAAGTAATGTTTTTTGTTGTTGCTTTTGCTGTTGATGTTGATAAATAGCAACTACTCTTGGCATATTTTTTAATATATCCCTTCTTTCAGTAACGACAATATTTGCACAGTGTTGTATATTTAATATATACAATATAGGTTAGTTAAGGTTAACATATAGATTATTTCAGGCTCCAACTGGGTCTACAGTTATTTGATAACAAGAAAAGATGACTACCTATATCTCTTTCTTTTAAATCAAATTGGTATTGCCATGGCAATGTCAACATTAAATAGCCTTCGATCTCAAACTGAAAGTAATGCAGAGAAACACTTAAATGACAATTAAAGCAATGTAACACAAGTTATATATATATATATATATATATATATTCCTGATCTTATTTAAATTTGCTCACTATTTTCTTTAAGGTGGTCTCCATATGAAAGTGCAGCACCATTTACTGCTAGATTGGGCTTCCTTGAAGTCCCATTACTGATAGCTAGAGCTGGGACTTCGGCCTTTGTAACCCACAGACAACAGTATTTTGTGGAAGAGCCTGTAGTGTCAAAACCCAAAGAAGCTGCATTGAGTCCATGAAACCAAAGCTTGCTTTCTATTTTTTTTTTTTTTGACAATAACAGCACCAATATTCTAAACTGAGCAATCCCATAAAAACCTTAACACCTGTCAGGCAAAACAACCTAGTAAGCATAGAAACCTAAGTAAGTAAACCTAAGATCTATGTATTAATGTTAGCTAAACAAAGCATTATGGTCATCTTCAGCTCTTTACTTTTATTCTTGGACTCTATTTGTTCAAAATAATTACTAAAAAAAAAAAAAGTTTTTTTGTTTTTGTTTTGTTGATCTTATTAGCTTATTTGTCCTATTTGCAGCAGCCCCTCACAGCTGGGCATTTTGCTTGTAAATGCCCATCTTGTCATTCTAACTTCATCTGATCCACGGACAATTGGTGCCTAATTCTTAGATCGCTTTTTAACAAAAATAATTATGTTTAAATTATTCCCTGGACAACTTGGTTGTTTTTAAATACATTTTATTAATTCTGGGACCACAAAATAGGTCTATAAAATTCAAAGGTTTTCAGAACATGTGACAATCCTACCAAGTTATCTTGCAGATTGCGCTTATGGCAAAGAAAGACATCCAATAAAATAACTATATAGCTAACAAAACTGCACTAAATTTTATTCCAGTTCTGAATGGTAATGTTGACAACACTGATTTTCAAAGAGCTTCTATTTTCTCAGCGGGTGAGATGCTTCATAAAAGACACAAATATACTGTGGTGCAGGAGTATCTTTAGCAATTTGGGAGTAGTTTTGTGAAACATTCAGCTGCCATCACTTTGCCTTTAAATGTCATATTCAGGAATGATTCAGAGTTTTTTGATAAATACTGTATGGGTTTTGCATCACAATCACAATTCATCACTAAAAGAGCTACAAAGAATAAGAAAGCATGAAATACAAAGCAGTTTGGGTTGAATCTACAGCAGTGTAGGGCATGTGTCTGTATGCATGTGTTTAGGA
>VUQG01018898.1:27493-42621 GCA_015106755.1 Etia nguti
GTGTGGTGGGTGTGTGGGGGTGTGGGGGGGGGGGGGGGGGGGGGGTATCACCTATCTATTTCTTAACATCCCCTTTTCCTTCCCACTACACACCTCCCCTTGATATCCTGAAGCAAGGGTGACTTTGAGTGGGAGATTTACTGTTGCTGCCAGTAGCAACGCAGCAGATGACAGGGTGCCGTCTCCTTTCCTCGCTCATCAGAAAGAAAAATGGGCGGGAGCAGTTGGGTGCAGACAGAACATTCATCTAGGCAGTAATTATGCACAAAGCCTCTACATGTCTTCTTGTTGCTCTTCCTACTGTGCTGGGATCAGGACTGTGTGGATGGATGGAGTTATGGTCACTGGTTTTTGAGCATGAACACCTCCACCCTATAACTGTTCAGTCGTTGATGAGACAATAAAAGTGGGGGATAAAAGCGACCATGGTGGGCGTGCCTTATGTTGGATGACCTAGTCGTTTACATCTGTTAGGTAAATGGCTTATTATTTACTTCTCTGACACTCCTCAGTATCTCTGGGGTCTTTCCAGTTTTAACCAATTTCACCAAAGCTCAGTAGGAATATTTCACATTGGTTGTTTGAACAGCAACACCTATGTTTCAGGAAGTCTGTGTTATTATGATTTAACATTGACCAATACATTAATATATTATCATAAGAGCTGCATAAGATTTTTTTCTACTCTACATAACTCCATAGAAACACAATTCCTGTATGTATGAACATGTAAATATTATGGCATTTTCTATCTTCGGTATTTGAAAAGCAGACCTATTTTCATGAGGGGATGTAAGAGAGAAATACAGAAAATTCTCCTTTTTTTGCACCTTTCCTTTATGCATGCTGTACTATATGTGACAGGAACGGGAGCAGTTTTAACAAGAGTTTCATGAGGCCTCCATCCCTCCACACACTGCTTCGTCTCTGTCCTATTCATTGGGGCAGGCTTACCAACCATTTATATGTCCACTGTCACACTTCAGAGGAATTTTCCATATGTTTGATGTGTGGTTTGGGTGTCTTCCCTTTGCAGAATATTGAATAGAACACTTCTTTCTGCATGGCTTCTCTGTTTCTGAAAAACCCACTATATAGGATGCTACTTGCCAACAATGAGCAGACACTCTGTAGTGGGCAAACAAAAGCCTGAGCCAAACTGTATGGGAATTCAAATAGAACAAGCCTATAAGGTCTATATTCTCTTCACCCCCACGCTGTAGCACAATCTTTAGAAAGAGGACAGCAGGAGAAAGAAGACGGGTTAAAATTCTGTCATGTGTTTCTTCTCTGGATCCTACCACAGAAAACATGGTTAGCTCTTTTCCGAAAGTCCTTGTGCATGAGTTATTGTTCCTCTGTATTATGGCTAATCTTCTTTTTTTTTCCATTTCTTACTAATCTTTCAAAAGTTAAGAACAAAGGACATGTGATGTAAAAACTTCAGCTTTCATATTTCTGAGCATTACATTGTCTGTTCAAAGAATCTGAAATAGGCAAAGAGATATTTAGAGTGTAAGAGGTCAGGGTTGAACCATGTGGCTGGAAACAAATAATACTGTGCATTTGTTTCTTTCTGTATGCCTTAGATGGGTGGAGAATGGGATGTCAAGGCAACGACAGGCTTCCGAGGATTTGAGTTATTATGCATTTACAGAAAGTGCCTACAGAATAGATAAATATTCCAAGCAATAAACTGGTAAAGCGTCCTCTAAAGTAAGTCATTCTGTACATATATTTTTTTAGCACATATGGATTAACAAAGCAAGAAAACGAGAATAAATTAAACAAATACGGTTGTTGGTATAGCAAAAAGACTACAAAGGACTCCAGCCCTGCAGAATATCTCTACAGTCTGTCTCTGACTAATTTAATTGTTTCCATACAAACAAAAGCAAAACAAAAGAATAAGTCCGACTCCCTCCCATGAGCTCACAGCAGGCGAACACAAGGGAGACAGCAGCAATCCATGGCCTCCCTGGCTGCATGCACAGCACAGGGTCTGACACTTTTTTAATCTTTTGAAATTAAATATTCTCTCTCATCCCTGATGTGGAGCTATAAGCGCTTCAGGTTGAGAGCGGGGAGGAAGGGACGAGGATAGAGTGTGCTGTTTTTTCTTCCCCTCTTTAGAAAACCAGATATATTTAGAAGGTGGTACATTAAAGAATAAACCCTCAACACCAAAGACACAAAACATTAAAATCCCATCTCTGATAAATCACATTATGAGAAAACACTGAGTAGAAAAGAACACCTGGGAGGGATATTTATACGCAGACTAAACGTTTAGTCCAGCTCCTTTGAAATCAGTTCTGTGCAGGGGCCTCAGTTCTGGCTTTTACAGCTCCTAACGGACCTTTAGCCATATATGTCACCTGGCTGAATCTGCTGACGGCAGATGTTTAAATAATTTTGCATTCACTGTTAACTGTGTGTGATATTTTTCTTGCTTGTGACTGCTCAAGATATGTATTTGCCTTGTGTACAAAATTCCCCTTTGTATACATGAGTGCGATCAGACAATTAATTTTATAGCCTCATTTTTACAGTCCACTTAATTGAAAATGTTGGTCTAATGCAAGCTGTGAGTATAGACCAAATCTTGTGTTCCTCCTTCAGGTTACATAAGGTTATTTAATCTTGTCGCAGAGCTGGATTTGTACTTTAACATCATCCCATTTGAAGTTTTTAAAAAGGATTACACCCCTTGTGAAAAGTACCGTTTAGATGGTAAACTTCATATAGTGTAGTAATTTCTAAAGTATGAAGATAAATCATTTAAATATCACCACCATAGAGGTAGATGTGTTTGTTATATTTTTGTATCTTTTAATGAAAAATAGAATTTCTGATTTAAAATGCATGTTTTGGAGTTTTTTGGTAAATAAGATGAAGTTCTGGAGAAAGGCACAACATGCAGTATTAATTTTTTCCACCAGTGGAATTGGTTTACTTTATAAAACTCCGTTCTCTGGCAACCCATATTTGCTTTCAGTTAAAACTGCTTCATATAAAGTGTTGGGAATGACCTATCACATTACATAATGCACGCATGGAGCTTGTGAATAATGAATGTTTCTGCCCCAACTGACTTGATGCCAGAGGTGGAGCAGGACCGCTTTGTGTCCAGGTTTGCACCTCAAGTTGTCATTTTTTTCCAGCATGCATCAGCTAAACAGCCAAAAAACACGTTAAACAACGAAACCTCAACATGGCTACATGTTGTTTTTATTAATGTTGTTTGGTTGGGTTTTTTGTGGTTTTTGTCAAAGCTCGTATTGTGCTGCTTTCCCCCTGTACAGCCAAATAACAAGAAAGACATTTGCCTCACACAAACTGAGTCATCTTTTAATCTGTCATGCTGTTCCCATCAGACTAACTGTCTATGTTAATGTTTTATCAGCCCTTTTGGGGCCATTCATCACCAGTCTTTGTCTGGATGCCAATGAGGTATCAAACCATGGGAACCCAGGGTTTCTATAGACCCAGAAGCTACTAGTTGCTGGTAACTGCATGAACCTGAGCTTTATTAATAAATAAAAGATGACGTGTTTGTGACCTTAGACTCTAAAAGTGACCCCCCAGAAGAAATTTGCCACAACAGGAGTCGGGTAGTCACAACCACCATTGGTTTCATTAGCTGTGGAGCAATGGATCCCAAACCAGCCTGGGGCTGCTCATCAGTACTTGTCACCAAGTTGGCTTCATTAGTCACTGTCCAGATGACAGGAGCTCTTGTAAAGGATATCTCACCCCCTGTGAAGAGCCAAGTGTCCTCGCAAAAAGGCTGCTGACCTCCAAAGCGTCTCAGGTCCTGAGGGTGCAGAGTGGGGAGGTGGGAGAGCTGAAGATAAGGACAGGCTAGGAGTTTGGTGGTGGTGGGGTGAGGGACTGCAGACCACAGGGCAAAGCCAGGCCAGAACCTATCCTTTCTGGACAAGCCTGGGAGCTGACCTGTCCCTGACCCCATCTGTACAATGAAGTTAGCTGACTGGTGACTCCCTCATACTCCGATGAAGTGGCGTATTCGCCCAGAATAAAAGAGAGAAAGAGAGAGAGAGAAAAAAAATCTAGGGGCCCCTCTGAAGGAGAACTGGATACCCAGCAGTGACATGCTAATCTGCTTGGCTGATGATTAGGAGTTGGGGTGAGGAGAGCGAGGTTGGAAAGGCAGAAATGAAATGATGGGAGGGGAAAAAAAACTCTTGGCAGCTTTTTGATGTGTCTGCTTTTGATTCTGTCTCTCTGGTGTGCTATGTAAATGACAGCAGTGCTGTCAGAGTAGAGGTATCTGTCCAACAAGTGGAAGCATAACGGGTGACGCTTTGATGTTGAGGTTGTGTCTGGCTCTTCAGTGAGACATGGTACACAAGTGCTTTTTGATATTCATTTAATCCACTTCTTTACAATTGAGTTTACTTTCACTGAATTACCAGGAACTTTAATGGTAAGGTAAAATCAGACCGAAGAATGCTCAGCTGTAAATTCTTAACCAATTCCATTCATATATTGGCCAATGTTATTTTGTTATGCGACCTTTGTCAGGGACTTTTACTTTTCTGAAACCTGTCTTTGATTTTATAGCTGTAGCGTGAGTTGTGGATGAATGGAAGGGCAACAAGTATTTCTAGAAAGGGCTTACAATCACATAAGATTGCACTGTTTTACTTACTGTTCCATTAACATTGGTTCCAGATTCAGAACTAAACAGCTGTTTTAACCAGAATCTTTCCAAAAGCATTACTGTGCACTTCATTTGTAATATACTGGAAGTCCTGCACATGACAGTTCTTGTAGAGAGAGAGAGGCGAACAAGACAAACAACAGGGGGTAAGAATCAGACGCAATATAAGGAATAATACAGCAGGCTGTTCTCTGCCCTTGAAGTAAACCATTTAATATATGTACTCTGCGTGCCTGATCGCTTGCACATTAACTCCAACCGTCTCTTATTAATGTGCCCCTTTGTGCCTGCCACAAATAGTGTGTACAATCGCATTATCATTACAGAGGAAATCACTCATATTAAGCCTATGCGCTGTCACTTGCCCTGCAATCTCAGCTGTGAGCTGCCAAGTAAGCATGGCAGGACACAAGACGCATGTGAAATGAGATTTGCATAAACACTGTTACTCTGTCATTTATTTATTTTGACCCCACCCCCACCCCATCTGAGAGAAAGTAAATAAAAGATGCCAGCTGTTTGCTGTATATGTCCCCATGGGGCGCATCAAACAGGTGTTGTTACTGGGGTTGGGACTTCATTGACGGCATTATCGTAATAATGACATAATGACCTCATCACACTTTTAGACGTAGGTGGTGAGGTAGGGGAATTCAGGGGGGGGCAAAAAGAGCATGTGAGCAGGTGGCATCTCATTCTTGGGCATTTGAGTGTAAATCATTATATGGCTAATGGGCTCATGACATCAGTGTTTTTCCTATTAGCAAAGGAAAGGTGGGAAAGAGGGGGCGTGAGCTAATTTCTGATCAAAAATTTAGACAGCAGAGGAGCATGACTCTACCACCCACAACTAACCACACAGGGACTTATTTATAATGGAAAAAAAGGACATGAGAATTAGTCATCACGATGTCCGTCACACACATTGAATCACTAATGCTTGGATGTTTGCTTTCTGCTTTGGCATGCTGATAGTGTGTTTTTGCTCTCAAAAGCTGGAGTAATGGATTTGTTAAAGGACGTTCATTAAGGCTCTGCAGCTTTTTATATGACGCTGAAGTCCTGTAAAGTCAATAGAAACATCCACTTACAGGGACTGCGTTGTTGTTTGTTTATTCTTACCTTTCATTATCACCATCATCGGACTTAGCTTTTATTTTTACTTTTCACAAAATAAATAAATAAATCAGTAAAATGATAGCGCTAACTCTTTGGTATTATAGTTGTAGTGTAGTAGTTGTGGAATAATACCAAAATAATATAAAAATTCATTCACTTTACAAAACAGTTTTTTAAATATCACACTACAACAAGGTTAAAAAGAATACATGCATACGAAATGGACTTAGAAATACTTAACACATTAGACTCTTTAATTGTTGAACTTTTTTTTGCTCAAGGTCATACTTGGATGTGGTGGAATAGTTGCCTCATAATTGTTTAGTCTTGCGCAGTCTGTATACAATACCTACAGTGGTATGGACAGGATTTCCTATATTGATTCGGGCTGCAGATATGTTATCCTGAATGGGATTCAAGTAAAATATTTTGAACTTACAAGAGGTAAAGTTCATAGTAAATATGCTTTCTTATGATGCCCTACTGTAGCCTAAAATTTCTGTTACACAGGTAAACAGACTCCTAATATATACAGGAAATAGTACAAACAACCATTTATTTAGGCTGTGTTATAAAAAGATACATCCCGATATAAAAGATTTTTGTTGAAATCCTCTAGAAAATGTGCATCACATTAAATGTTAAACATTAGCACATGCTAGTTAAAAACGCGACACTATTAAACTGGTGATTTCAGTGACTCCATAATGGAGTGGTTTACACATTCACCTAATAAGTGAAAGATCCCCAGTTTGATCCCAGGAGGAAATACAAATCCCTTTGGGATTGTGTCAAGAAGAGGGTCTGGCATATAAAAAAAAAATCTTCCAAATCAAACATGTGGAGGTACCTGATGTGGTGGCCTCTTATAAATAAGGGAACAGCTGAACATAGTTCTTGTACTGGTGATTGTATTCAGTGTAGCCATGCATGTTGATAGAGGCATTTGTTTAATGCAACTAATGTATATCAAATCTTCCATAACCAATTAATTATTACCAGCCAACAAGCCATACCACTGTAATATTTTGACACTTGTTTTTGTAATAGATCAGAATTCAAAGACATTTGACAGCCACAGCTTGATTGGCCATATAAAGTTTTTCAAAGAACGTTACATCAGTGTCCTCAGCTGGAACCCAATATAAAAAAGCCTGACTGACAGCAAGGAGATCAAGCATCTGTGTGTGCTTCTACATTATTAATGATTGCGCATGTGGGTATGCGTACATTTGAACGTGCATGTGTGTGTTTATGTGTGTGTGTGGGGGGGTGTGAGTAGGCAGGTGGTCGTATAGTTAGCGTGCGTGTGTCCTTTTGTGCGCTCAGGGATGATTATTATGAGTATGTGCTTCATTTGTGTGTGTCTCCTCTGGGCATGGGTAGACTGTACAGGCTGGGACTTCAGCTGGAGGCTCAGGCTATGGTCTGCTGCCCCAGTTCACTGAAGGACCCGTTTGCTGCTGACAGCACACCCTCCTCCCTTTTTCATCTGAAATTTCATAGATGTATTCGGGCAGCTCAATGACAACACGTCTTTATTCCGACTCTGAAAACCTCCCTGCACCAAGCAAACTGCCTTGCTAAGCTGCAAATTGGCATGCTGGGAATATCGTTTCACTCATCTTGAAGAAGTCCTCTGGTTCTAAAGCCCTTTGAAAACTTTTTTCCTAAATTGTCATTGGGAGAAAAGTTTTTTGTTTTGTTTTTTAAAAAAGGCTTTAGCTTTTATACCTAGCATATTGCAGGGGAGGAATGCTCCCTCAGATGAACTGTTTTGTTTTGTTTGTCTTTACATTGTTTGTAACTATTTATTACGCCGAGTCTTTACAGGTCTGAAGCATCATGTAAAGTTTAGCCTATGAGCCTTTCAGGTACATTTTCATCCTTCTATGAACACGTTTATTATTTTGCTGTTAAAACAATTTATACATTTGGGTTTCTTTTTTCTCAGTTTTAACATCTGACAGCCATAGTCTAACAGTAATGGTTATTTCCTGCATGGGGAAGGAATGGCAAATCTGGAGGGTTCCTCGACTCAGAGGTGTGAAGGAGGCCCTGCTTTTCCCTGCAGCAGGGCCTCTTTTTGGGGGAAAAGGAGACAGAGTTTGGAAGCTGTGTGCAAGGGGTTGTGGACAAAGAGGAAGAGGGTTAATCATGTTTGCAACAGGACAGGCTTCCCCTTGAAATGGGAGACAGTGGTAGGAAGTGTCCAGATTTATGGTTCTTCGTAGCCGTTCATTGTAGCTGCCTTTACTGTGGCGGTTGACCAGCAGACAGAAGGGGAGAGTGTGAGAGGAGCTGTAAATCACAACGAGAGTGTGGCCCAGACACACACACACACACACACACACACACACACACACACACATCGCCTAGGCTCACAGTTCACAGGCAGATAATGTGTGAAGGAAGAGCAGCTCTCCAGTAGTCAGCTGACAAGATAAAGCTGTTTTTAAATTAAATGTCTTGAAAAATGCGTGTTTGTTTCTTGTTTTCTTGTTTGACTTTTGAAACTTTAAACTCACTATATTGTCACTGAGTAAAATAACTTGTTCTTTGCTGAGTCACTCTTACTTTTGCCAAAGACTCATGATGTTCTTAATTTTTAATCTTACAATGATACTTTTAAGGATTCTTTGGTGTGTGTGTGTGTGTGTACGCGTAAGTGTTTGTGTAGCTAGAGTCAGAACTGAATCAAAATATGAATAATGAAAGCCAGCTATACTGATTGGCTTATGGTCTCCGTGACTTTTGAAGAATGCCAGAATTCCTTCAGGGAAGGAAAAAAAGGGTTTTGCACAAGCAAGAACTGTGTAAAATTAACCAGTTAGTCAGAGTCATGGCCTCCAGCTTATACCTACCAATTAAAATTTTTGTTAGATTACTGTAGTGACACATGCAGACAAAATTCCAATGTAGTGTTCACATATGCAAGTGTATGGATGAAGAAGAAGAGTTTTCCAACAAATCATAGGACCCTGACATGTATCGAGCAATAACTTACATTTTACCCATGACTGGACATTATAGGAAAGAAAGCGACTGCCCTTCAACATACTGTTGAAATAAATCTGAATAATTATATATAAAAAATTGTGTGATGAGGGAACTGCTAATTATGTAAATAAAACATTGCATTTTTTGTGTCTCTTGCATGCTTCCTGATGTTTGTCTATGGAATCTGGAAGTTTGTTTCTACAACAAAATCTCTCAAATAAAGTTACTCTCTGTAAATAGATACTATTTGTTTTTCTTTTCTTACTGCATGTAAAAAACAGTTGCCTTTATGTAACTTAGTTTATAAATTTAGAAATAAATGTCATTTCAATTTTGAGAAATATATTAAAACGTAATAAATTCCAAGAAGAAATTTGTATGTCTTAGTCTTAAGTGTGTTATCTAAAAAGATCCTGAGATCCTGCTACTTTGTTTGTGGGTGTGTAAAGCATACTGATATTTTGGACAATATTGTTTACTTACAATATATGTATTGTAGAGGCAGAGGAGTCCTCTCCCATAACAGCATCTGTTTAAATAGATAGATAGATAGATAGATAGATAGATAGATAGATAGATAGATAGATAGATAGCATCACTTGGCTAACTGGACTACCCACACACTAACACTGAGGCTTGTCTCCGCAGGTTTCCTTTCAAACCCATGAAAAATGATTTTGATTTTAGCAAATAAAAATGTATTATCGGTGTCACATCCACCACAGTTGACTCACAGGGGTTTATTATTAGCTGCGACTGCCGGCACTGGTCTGAAGGTGAGTGTGCAGGAAGCCAGAGAAGAGGGGTCCTATTACTCCACTTCATTTTAATGTTGCTTTCAGTGAAATGACTCTCTTTCAAGCACCATTGAGTCAATTTCCTTTACTGGGAGTCTGAGAATCTCTCAACGTGTGATGTGTGCCTTTTGCATCTTTGTAAACAGGCATGTATAAGCAGGCAATAGGTGTGGAGCAGACACATCTAGACCCCAACCAAAGCCTGTATCTGTTCATCGGGGCTTAAAGGTTTCAGCAGATGGGGTGGTCTCTCGTCATATTTTGACTGTTCTGCCCACATGGACTCTGGCCTTCTATACCATCCATCCTCACAGCGGCTGTGAGGCCCCCCTTGCTGAACGTGTGCTGTGCCCTGTGTGTACACAAGATCTCTGGCCTCAGTAGGGAGTGTTTACCCAGCTGAAGTCCAACAGAGTCACACTCTCAGTCAGCTGTACTGTGCTGACTGGAAAGGAAGTCACTTAGAACACATAAGCGTTTCGAAGAGGGTTATAGCCATATGAAATCATTTGAAAATGTAAATCCTAGCTTTAGACCTAAATATTTATTCATTCCACTTAATTGTTATTTTTAGATTGTAATGTGTCCAAATTAGTGTATTAAGTTACCCCACACGGACACATTTGCAGCTGCAGTATGTTAAAGAAGTAATTTGTCACAAAGATTTTTTTTTTAAGTATTAAAAAGACTGTTATCCAGCTAATCGCATGCCACCTCCTTCAAACTGAGTCAGACCTATGCTTTGTTGTAGGACATGCTCTGATTTCAAGTTACAATGCTGCAAATCAAAGCAGGATTAGGAAGCAGGACTGGCAACAATGCAACATGAAGCAGCCAAGCTTTGCAAAACAAAATGGCAACATTGCATTGAAAAAAAAAATCCTTTTGCTAAATCTGTTCAGTGAACATATTAATGCTGCAAACAACAAAATGGTGTGATTTATAATATAGCTGAAATAACTGCTGATCTAGATGGCTGTCAGATCTGCTTTATGAGTCTGTGCAGATACTTTTTTACACACACTTCTTAGCTTCTGTGCACAAAAGACAGACGGGTTTTGGATGGATTACTGGTAGAAATGGGACATCCTGCAGGTGGCAGTTCATGCATCTGTGACTAACATATTTTAAGGGGAGAAGGAAAGAACATATGGCTTATCCTGTCAAAATAAATTCATATTTTTCATATTTTATTGGAAAATAATCAAACCTCATCTGTGAAAATAAAATCAAATGCACCTATTTTCTTACTTCGGCCATCCTCATCCAGCCCATTACAGAGGAAGAAGGGGAGGGTTAAAAAAAAAAAAGAAAGAAATGTTTGACTACACCTTCAACCCTTTGCACAGCCATAATTTAACCTCTCAATCTGTCGGCTCCAGGAGCACAGTAGCTCCATCATCATGCAATAATGCTGGATTCAATCGCAGGTGAGAAGATGATGCTCTTCAGGGAAGGTGATTCTCCCCTCCAAGATAAAACCTGTTTCGGCCAACTGCATATGAGATTTATCATCATGTCTTTTTAAATGTAGCCAATTTCACTTTAATATGATATTAAAGAATGATGCATGTCTGAGCTTCAGACTGTTCCATTGAGGGAGTCTCATCTGCCTGTGGCAGCATTCAAAACCCAGCATGGTAAAACAGTGATAGAGCTGATGTAATGTTTAGTATTGATAACAGCCCTTAGCAGAATGTGCTGTAATAATTTAAGAAAATACTGGGGGTTTTTTCTTCAAACTACCATTTCTTGGACCTATGCCTAGATTCATTCCATCTATCAGTTTGATTTGATGGGCCGATATCCACAAAGCTTTTATCTACCCCAATGAAATGAAAATTGAGTGTTGAAAACTGGCAACGTATATATGGGATGAAATGAGCACTGCAGACATACTACTGAAACCCAACGATTGTTTCAAAATAGGTTTATGTTTTCATTTGTGGTTTAAAAGGAAAAGTGCATTATGAAACTGCTGAATCAACATCACTGTTATCATATACACAAACAAACAAACACACACACACAGACAATGTCCAACCGTAATCCTGGTACAAATGAAGGTAAACATAATGATATATGTCTTGTGTACACAACACATCACAAGCATGACTCCTTTTTTGTTTTAACTGTACAGAAATGAATGAAAAAGGATGGATATGTGGACTGAATTTAATGCCTTCAAACATAAGCACACTCTGGTGTTACACATTTCCTTACAATTTGTCTAATTTTTTTAAGAGAAAATAGGCAAGATTGACCATGTACTTGGTTCTTTGTGTGTAGTAGTACTTCTTCCTGTCTCTGTGAGTGTCTCCAGCCTTCAGTGTGTCAGCTGCTCTTGTTGATTTCCGCAGGGGAAGTTGCCTCAGTGCTATCCTCAGACAAAGCCCTGACCCCGAGGGTTAAGGAATGTGAACCCGGGGCTGTGACGATCAAGACCTTCCCTTGGGGCAGACAACGCTGAACACCTCAGCAAACAGGCTAATGATCTAAAATGCTTTTGTGTACCTCGTTGCACATCTTTCCCCCCGTCTTCATTCAATTCGTCACTTTTAAGTGTAGTCAGATTTTTTAAAAAGAGAAATCTCACTTCCTTCAAATAAAAACAAATTCAACTTTTTGTGTAGCTGCTTGCTTTCTTCTATTTCGTTAACAGCCTTGGTTTAGTTTTTTTATTTATTTATTTTATTTATTTCACTAGTCTTAAAATATTTAGTTCCTTTCAGACCTTCAGGATCTGATGCTGAAATGTTTCTCAGCATTAATCATTTCTGAGATTTTACTGGCTCACCAGTTTAAAAAAAAATCCAAAAAAATCTGTATATATCTCTACAATCTTCAGTTTTTGATATTCATTGTCACTGTCACTAAAAGATGCCATAATAACTTTTATGGATGAGTTTGTTGTGAATGGTCATACTATAAAGGAGACCAAAATGACCTTGTCTCATTTATCACTCATTTCAAGAGAGTGGGAAAGAGGAGGGGGGCTGTCAAAGCAACCACAGCAGAGTGTATCGTATCAGTGGTGGTCTCTCCTCCCCTGAGGTCCAAACACACATTGCATAAAGCAGAGAAACAAAAGCAGAAGGCAAGAAGCAAGAACTAAACCAAGAGATATTTAGAGGAAAGTGTATACTCAAGGCCTCTAGGAGGAGAGGTGTTACAACTCTGGAAGAGCCACAACAGCCTCCAGAAAATTTATATGGATAAAGGTTAAGGGTCAAAGTGCTATTAATCACAGCCCAAGCTGAGGATTAAATAGCCTGCTCTAGCGGGAAGATGAGAGAACCCGGCCTGATCGAGGTGTTTAAAAGGATCGTGTTATGTCTGTCTTATATTACACAGTGAAAGCCCAAGGCAAAACTGTCTACTCAGCTAAGTACAAACAGGATGCCCAATTGCTCTCCCCAGCCCCTTCTGGTGAGCATTCACCCAGCGCGTCAACTCACTTAACATCCTCAGCAGTTATCAATAATCAGATGGGGCTGTGTAGGAATAATGTGGAAGAAAAATGATAGAAAAATTCACATAAACACAACTGACAATCTTCTGGGTAGCACCCCCCCCCACCACCACCATACACAGACACCCCACCCACGCCACTGTATACCTACACAGAAATATAGCCGTTCTCTTTTACACACATGTGCACAAACATACCTCGAATCAGTGCCCAGTCAGACTTAATTTCTCTCTCCCTTTTTTTTTGCACAACTGTCTTTGATCTTTGATGTGCCATGCATTGCATTAATTATGTATCTTGCCTCAGTACAAACGTGGCGAACACCTTCAAGTTCGTAACAGGAGCAGGCTCATCACAGAGGCCTAGAGGATGGCTGCAGGAGGCGTATGCCTACACTCCACCGCTCCAATATGCACCGCATAAGGGAAAATGCAAAGCTTGCATCTGAGCTACTCCCCCCTTTCAATCTGTGCCAAAGAAAGGACATTTTTCCACCCTCCTGAAACATGTTCCTGGTTCATGTGTGAATGTTGAGGGGGAGGAGGAACACACAAGGTGGATGTGACACGAATCCACTGGCACTGCACAGATATGGCACCGAGAACAATAACAGAGGAATGATCTAGACTGCACATTGAGCTAATGCAGTGAGAGTTATGCAAATGAGTGTGCTACTGCTTGCTGTAATGCTACAGCCTAGAGGGGATTCTGTGAATCTGCCCTAAACTTTTTTTTTGTATCTGTGATAAATCCATATTTTGTCCTTTCTAATTTTTCCTTGTTGGAAAGCTAGAGTAAGAATTTAATAAATATGACCAGATGTACAGTGGAAGGAGTTGAGGGAAGTAGTGAAAAGTCTTTTCTTGCCTCCGTTTCTTATTGGCCTTCACGATGTATAAATATAATTACTCGTTGTTAAGAGTTGGAGTGTATAATAATACTCAGTTTCCTTTTTTTCACTGGTTAAAAATTGATTTGTTGATTATCTAGCGGCAGGGAAAGAAATATATGGCTTTGGTGACCTTTTCGTTCACCATTTGAATGCGCAGAACATTGAAAGAAGCATGTCAAATGTCCTCCTACCAGAGTTCCAAAAAAAGTGACTTAAATCTATAAAAGCAAATTTGAGATGGGACTTAGATTGGATAAAATTCCACCAAAATCCCAGTCCCCGTTGTGTAGCTTAATGTGCTTTTCGTGTTTTCATTTCGTGTTCCCCTCGGCAGTGAGTAAATGCGGTTGAAAAATGTGTCTGCTGAGCCAATAGCCGAGGTTCAACACGTGTGACCAGGTTAAAATAACATGAGATAAGCGGTGGAAAGAGTAAGTAGCTGCTACTCAGCTGCTGAACTGGTTCTACTTGATTTCGAAAACTTGAACCTCGAGGAAAGTGATCGACATTTCATATTCGGGATGGACTGCGCCGTGCGCGTGCGGTCTCGTCCACCCTCCTTTACGCGCTGCTCATTTCAAAGTTCACACAGCGAGCCTTCAGTTTCTCTCCGTGTCGCTGCAGCCCGGTCTACGTTTGTGGGAGTACCCCCTGCGCAGGTCCCTTTTGCAGTGCAGATCCAGTAGTTGGAGTTGTACACCGAGCGCGAGAGGGAGAGGAAAGGAGTGTGAGCGCAGCAGCTGAGTGAGCAAACAGAGGTAGAGACATTAGGTTATCTTCGGAGACCATCACACATCGATCTGTCACTTTTACCGCTTTGAGCAAATTCTGTCTTCTTCGAGAAGTCAACGGCAGCAGCAGCAGCGCCCTGGTCTGGTCTATTCGAGCAGCCGCCTTTAGAAAAAAGAAAAGAAAACTCCCAAACGCGGTGGTTTCAGCTGGCATGAGCTAACCTACGAGTCAGACATGGAAACCAAACCATTCTTGTCATTGGGTAAGTTTGTTTGTTTAATGACATTGCCTCGTTTTAATATGAACGCGGTAGTTTTGTGATCGTACTTGAGTCCGTAGATTAGTGTGCAACGTGTCTTTGCTCTGCGTTTTTTTTTTTCTTTTTCTGTTATTTTTTTGCCCCCTTTTCTGTCTTTTGACAGAGCGTGG
>VUQG01018901.1:0-11205 GCA_015106755.1 Etia nguti
AATTCTGTTTTCATGGATGCCTGGATGTTGAACTTAATTGTTACACCTGGTAAAGCAGCAACGCTGATCATTTTATTGAAGATGAAATCATTTAGACAGTTTTTAACTCTCAGTGATGCCGCACTGTTCGTTTGACTTTGGGACCTGTTTTGGACCCAGATTACTCCGCGAGGCTCCTGACTACCGGTAGCCCTAATGCTCCGACAATCCATCAAGCAGTGCGGCTTCGTAGCTTACCAAAGTCGTACTAAAACATTTTTGACAGATTTTTGAGCGCCGTGTACCACATAAAATCGGTTCGAGGTCAGTAAGCACAACCAGAATTCATACATAAGGCGCACTGTCGATTTTTGAGAAAATTAAAGGATTTTAAGTGCGCCTTATAGTGCGGAAAATACGGTAGCTATGATGCTAATACACACATTTGTAGTGTTATCTCAGCTGGTGTTTGGATGGAAAATACTTTCTTATCACCGTATTTGATTAATTATCTTCCTCTCCTCTCCTCTTGGGTATGCATGTGGTTGTCTTCTCCAGGCACTGGGCTGTTTGCTGTACAAGCTGTGCTTCTTCACTTTGCCCTTTGGTGAAAGCCAGGTGGCCATCTGTGATGGCAGTTTCACTATTCCAGATAATTCCCGTTACTCTTATGATCTTCACTGCCTCATTCGTTAGTACCGCTTACATTTCAGAAGCATAAATTTCATATCTACTTACTGACTGGTGTCTACCTTGTTCGGACTTTCATTTTTATGTACACGGTATGTTTCAGGGTACACGCTGGAGCCAGATCCAGACAAGAGACCAGATATCTACCAGGTGTCCTATTTTGCTTTCAAGCTAGCTCATCGGACGTGCCCTGTTCAAAATGTGAAGGTCAGTGCCTCTTGGCACCAGAAGCAGTCAAAATATTTGGATTTGCATTAACTTTGTCTCATCTAGACTCTGCTATGGGTTCTCTGCCTGACCTACTTATGGATACAGGCCAGTTGTCACACTGTGGGAGTAAGATAAACTCGGATTCATTATTTTCATACAGTGTAAAATACTTGTTAGCCCTGATGATATTTTAGTTTAAAAAAATAATAAATCAGATTTTGTGTGTGAAACATTGATATTCTCAGTGCAGATCTCTTTGTAAAATCTGTTCAGACTTCATTGTAAAGGCTTTCCTTTTTTTTCATAAACAAGAATTCTCCGATTCCTTCCAAACTTCCTGAGCCAGTCAAAGCGAGCGAGGCTGCGGCAGCAAAGAAGAGCCAGGCTAAGCCCAGGCAAGCATGACCTGCTTTCACTGTGTTACCATTAAAGCTGTAGTAACATTGTAGAAGTAATTGGGTATCGTCTGTATTCTGATACTCATTAAATAATTATGTTAACACTGTTTGCCATGATTAACAAGAAGGCCAACATCCTCCCTTTGTTGCCAGACTGACAGATCCAATTCCCACCACTGAAACCTCCATCACCCCTCGCCAGAGGCCCAAAGCAGTCCACACCCAGCCTGCTGCTGGCATCTTACCCATCCAGCCTGCTGCTCTGACCCCTCGCAAGCGGGCTAATCTCCCTGGTGGTGCAGCACAGCCTGTGGGTATGTACAGCACTCTGTCCTTATTCTCCTGTCTGTCACAGGAAAAGAAAGCCATTCTTTTGAATAAGGATGAGAATAAATACAGGGATGTCTCTAATCCTTTGTGCGCACGTTGAATACCTCAATTCTCAACAAGAACAGCTCAGATAAACAGGTGAAGACTCATGCAAATTAAAGTTATCTAAGAAAACCCCCAAAGTGATTATGAAATGATTTTCTCTGCTTCTCTTTCACTTATAACAATGCTTCGGGTGCTGCAGGTTATTTTTTGTGTGATGAATCACTTTGATGTGTTTGCGTTTAATAGACTGTATACACTTTAATGCATTTTGATGAGCGTTATATTGTTTATTTTTTTTTAATTCAAATAAACCTATTTGTGTTGCTTCACATTAGACCTTTTGAGCATCTGTGGAAGTATTCAGATCAAATTGTCTCCACTGACTGTAGAGTAATGTGCTCTTTTGTGTTTTTGTCTGCAGGGGTCAGTTTAGATCTCTCTCAGCCAGCTGCAGCTCTTCAGTCACAGAAGGCTCAGGCTTCAGCTCTGCCTCTCATTCAGTCACAAACTAATTCAAATCAGGCTGCAGCTCCACAGAAGCAGGTTCACTGACCATTGTGTCTTCTGTTTTAACGAAACAGATTATAAGCTGCTTTTATGTGCAGATTTACTGTTTTTGAGTGACAGTTCCTTTCAAATATTAAAATATTTGCATGTTAGGCTGTGCAGCCAGCTCCAGCTGCAGAGACAGCAGCACCAGCAGCAGTGGCATCACCGGTGACCAAAGCTGCCATCCAACCACAAGCACAGCCAACAGTCCAGCAACAGACTACACCAACCTCTGTTGTGAGCTCAACCTCCCAACAAGGAGCACAGACCCCATCCAGCCCAGCCCCGCCTCAGCGCCCAGCTCGTCGTAAGCAGGCCAGCCTGGCTCAACAGCCAGAGGCGCAGCCTTCCCCCAGCAAGCCTGCAGTATCTCAGCAGCAGATAACTCAACCGTCAGCCGCCCAGGCTCAGCCTGGTTCTACTGAAAGCAGCCAAAAACCAGCTGAGACAGTAAGTGGCTTGCTGCCAAACATCTAGCTTCAAACAATGCCTAAATACCAGCACTGCAGAGCTGTCAATTTCATCCTTTTGCCCATATTCTACGTGTCTCATGTCCTGATCTAAAGTGTTTCTTTGTCTCATCGACCAAAGACAGTTAAAATGTGAATAAATGTGATGTTTTTTATATTCTTCCTCTTGTGAACACAATTAGCTGTGAGTCTTTCTATATTAAATAGTTGTTGATTTTTGATATTTTGGCTTCTTTTGCCTGTTTTGATCAGACCCCACCTGCTACTCCAAAGACAACCGAAGAACCAAGCCACCAACGCACACCAAGTGATGCAACAGCTACCACTGTTTCTGCAGTTCCAGTGAGCGACTCCTCACAGCAGCCACAGGGAGCTAATGAAGAAGCAGCTCTCAATCAGTAAGTGTCACGTTTTCTCCAATAATATTCAACTACAGCTGTCATTCTTCTCCTGTTTGCTTTATTTATAATATTTTGCTGCTGTTGTTGATGTTTACTTTCAGATTACTTCCGTCTCAGCCAAATCTTAGTGATGCAGTACAGGACCAAAGTCAAACTGTTCCTGCTTCTGGTGCCACCACAAACACCCCTACACAGCCAGCGTGGAACCCCTTTGATGATGACAACTTCTCCAATCTCACTGCTGAGGAGTTTAAAAGTGATGGCAAAAAGGCTAATGGTAACATCTGCATGCTTATGTTCATGTGCAGTATTTTTAGAATAGGATAACCAATGAATGACAGAGACTCTCTTTTTACCAGACCTAACCCCAGATACTGAAACAACTGCTTCAGAAGAGTTGATACCAGGCCTTCAGGCCTCAGCTATTGATAATACCCCACAAGAAACTGGTATGTGAGTTTTTACTCTTAGATAATTCACATAGTTTTTCTGTGTGGTGTAAGTGATCCTCGATCGCTTAAATTTACTATTATAATCTAAACTGTGATTATAAAAAACAAAAAATATAAGCATGTAATAAACTGATGATTGTTCCACATGAAGCTCTGTACTACAAAATCTGAAGGAGAAACTGTGAAAGTAAACCTCTTAATGCGCCTAATCCTATAATCTGATAGCTTTAATAAGCTTTGGAAAACAACAGGGGTACACTGTAGTGTGTGTTAAACTGGTAACTAAGTTATGCTGGCTCTCTTTTAACTTGGCTCAATCACTGTGGTAACCTATCCTGCAAACCTGACCAGCTCCAGTGCAGAATTTTGGTTTTAAAATCAGCTGTGCTCATTTTATTTCCACATCTTCACTAAATCATCCCTGGTGATATTCTTTCTTTCTTTGCTCTAGATTCTCAGCTGAGAGAATATGTTTTGTACAAAAATTTTGCCCCTTACAGTTACGCAAACTGTACGTGTCACTTCGCCACGGGAAAGCGTTCAGCTGATGATGTGGAAAATGTATAAATGTTTTTGTGCTTTGCCTGAAAGTCTGTTGCAAACTGTGTTTCAAATTAAAGATCACAGAAATTAATAGCTGTGAATTAATTTCACCAACAACTATCATGATTTCCACGTGTCTTTCATTATGGGATAAACAACAAAATAACTGAATCAAAACAATGTAAAGACGACTCGTTCGTCTATAAGATGTTCAGACCTGACCTGAAACAAATATTTATTTTATTATGAAATAATTTTCTAAAGCACCGCTGAACATCTAAAGGACACTTTTACTTCATGAGACAAGTTGATTGTTTTTAATTGTGAAACTAATAAACAGGTATTGCACTTAGTAAGGTTAGGTAAGTTTATTAGCTTCAATTTTAAAGCTTGGTTGTTTGATCTGCTTTTTGAATCAAATTTGCACTGGAGGATAATCAGGCTGTTTCCCTTTTGTACTTTTAATAGTAATTTTCCAACCTTATGTCATGGATTATAAATCTTTCCTTTATGACACCTCCTCTGCTTCCTAGTTGAAAGACCAACAGCCATTCTTGATGTGGAATCAGGAGCCCCGCTGCTGGCTGTCCCAGATCCTTTCCATACCCTCGAGCTGTCAGATGCGCCAGGTAAATGCCTGTCTTTGTGGATTAGTATACTGTTTACATATGTGTGAACTGTTATTTCCAAATTTCCTGATTTGTTTTAAGTAACGAGCCCATTCTCCACACATGCCAATGCCTTTTGCAATATTAAAGAAAATCGGATGAGATCCAGGCTTACCTGGTAGCGTTCAACTGAGTTTCTTCAAACTCTTCATATACTATTACTTTCCAGCAATAGTTCTTGCTAGGCATGATGTTCTCAGGGTGTGTGTCCATATATGCCCCTCTCCTGAATCCAATAACAGGAAATTGTTTTTATTTTTACACAACAAAGCACTTTAGTATTATATTATCCAAATATATTGCTTAACAAAATTATTAGACCACCACCACCTTACATGTGGTGGTGGTCTAGAAGTATTGGTAATTACCAAATCTTCTTTTATGTTTCTGTAATATTTAATCCAGCAGTATATATACAAGCTCACTAATATAAATGATATGTTTAATGCCTAAATGTATTTGTTGATGTTAGTATGAATTTACAAATTTATTGTTTTACAAAAAACAGAACAAATAGCACGTTATTATTTTTTGATTAAGATGCCAAATTACAGTTATTTACGCAGGGGTGCAATTTTTAGCCTGCCTGTCAGTAGAATGCTTTTGCAAGCTGCTTTGCAATCCGCTGCCAATCACAGCCCCTTAATCGATGTCCTGTCCATTTTCACTGATCCCTGCTTAGCCCTGTGCTGGGCTCTTGCAGTTGTTAGCCCAACCTACTGCTTTTGAATGTAAAGACAGGGTAAGAAGGTTGCAGAACAGAGCTATACCTCCAGATAGAAATTAAAAACTGGAACTGAATTCCTTGAAAGTTTTAAGTTTAAGCGGGCTGGTTGGTGAAGGTGTGCAAGTTTGTTTTATCAGTAAATTCTTCAGTTTAGACAACATTTAACTCCCTGCCATGTTTTGAGCTTTGTGTGAATGCCTGTGACTAAACATCTTTACATTTTTGACACAGTTGATGATGTTTTTGTCCTTTGCTCAGACATGTCTCCTTTGTCTCCCTCTCCTCTTTCCACTGGGCTTTAGAGAAACTGATTGAAGGACTCAAATCTCCAGACACATCTTCACTCATGCTTCCTGACCTCCTGTCATTATCCGATCCTTTTGGTGGGGCTGTTGAAGAGTCTGCAAAAGGTGCGTGTGTGTGTGTGTGTGTGTGTGTGTATTCAAGTCTCCGTGTTTCAAAATGCATCAAATACAAGCAATTAAGGCTTTTCAGATATTTTAGTGTAACGCTATTCAGTGCACCCCCAATCCTAGGCTATACTAAAATACACTTTCTGTCCAGGTGTTGATACACTGCTGATAGTTTGCTGTTTTCCTACAGATATTCCATTGTAGCTTATAAAATGACAGTATTTCACTTTTCTGTTAACAGTTTGCCATAAAACAACTTTTTAAAGCAGTTTTTAGCAGAGACAGATAAAACTGAAAGAAAATATTCAGAGTTGTAAGCATCTGTACCATTTATAGTTTTCCCTTCCATTATTTTAAAAACCCTATAAATAAGAAGAGAGAAGTTTATTTATATTTACCTTTGTGTATAACTTCACACTTGGCTCTTTTAATGTTTGATAGTAGTAGAAGAAACCTCACTGACAGTCTGTGGATTCATCTGTTTACTTGTTGTCAGTGAAAATTCAACCGTAACAAGACCACCTCCTCTGTCCACCTGTCCTGACTTGTCTCAGATCCTCTCACGGCAGATGACTCTCTCCTGGGCTGCTCTCTGATCTCTGGTCCATCTGCCCCTCCGGCAGCAAGCAGTGCAACTTCCTCCGTGTCTTCTGCTCCCACCTCTGCTGCCTCTGCTTTGGATGATTTCAGCCTCTTGTCTGGAGACTGCACACAGCCTAAAGCAGGTAAGGAACTCTGCCAGGGCTGAACTGAAAGTAGCATTACCTATGACCTGCCTACCGTGATCTTTGACAGAAACTTTTCTGTATTGTGGGTAGCGGTGTTTTCCTTAGAGACATAGCACCACCGATGTTCTTTACCATCTCAGTCACGCGGCAGACTGAGCTCTGCTGTCGAGCACTAGCTGGGGAGCAGAAACCGGCATCTGTTGTCAGCTACAGTTTTGAAGACTGAAGACAATATCAGCATCTAACCAGTGAAAGTGAGATGTGCAGTTGTAGTTCAATGCTGCAGCCTCTTCAGCTAGTTATCCTGCAAGCTTTGCAATTACCACAAAGGTGCATGTTTGGTCTTATTTTTGTAGAATGACACTTTAGCAGGAAAGCTAATGTGGATATTGCAGCAGGCTGTTGTCCGGCTCCATGTAGTCTTCTGCTCTGCCTCTGTGTGGAAAAATGGGGAGTTATTGTAACCAAGTGATCAAAAAGTGGAGTTGTTATTTTTTTTCTGATTCACCATTCAGAAAAAATAAGTTTTCACCACTGGGTGGCATCAGAAGCATTCCCATCACGGCTTAACAAATCCATTTACATTCAAAATTTTCTCGACTGGCCTCGTGTTTGTTTTTTGTTTTGTTTTGTTTTTGTTTGTGTGTCTTGTGTTTCACTTAAACTTTAAAAGTAAAAAAAAGGCAAAGTAAGTAATCTGTGGAAATGTTCCCTATGTCACAAAGTGAGAGCTGTACGTACAGCTGTGGTTTAGTTTTCCGCTCCTCGGCTGGTGAACAAAAGCCTTTGACTGTTGTTGACAGTGCCAGCTTCAAATCACAGCCTGACTGCGCACCAGCTGCATGAAAACAATAGCTACTGGCCTCCCCTCATAATATCTTATCAAACAGGCTTTGTGCCACTGGAGAGCAGCAGATGTGTTTTTGCAGTAATTGCTGTTTTTTGGGGGTTTTTTAGCACATTTTTTATCGTAATAAGGAACGATAATGGCTCGTATTATCACTATTGTCTTAAATTATATGTGGAAGAAGCATATACACTATAAAGCCCTTATAAAATTATTTTCCTTATAGCTATCTCTAGTTTCACTTCAAAGGTTTTCTTTTTTGGGATTATTTGGCTTTTATTTTGTGCAGACTCGTCTCTCCTGATCTCAGACTTCGAGTCCCAGCAACCCAGCGCAGAGGCTGGTACGGAGGATGAGTTTGATCCTATTCCCGTCACAGGCCGAAAGAATTCCCAAGGTATGTCTTTACACTCTCCTCTAGGAAGCACAGGATGGGAAAGATGGTGCCAGAAAAAAATGAATCGCATTGATATTTACTGAGAAGCAGACCAGCTAGCTGTACTATTCTACATGCTCAGTCAAAGTAATGTTTGAAAACCAGTAGAAGGAAATGGGTAAATTCAGCCCTCTCTTTCTCTTTTCTCTTTCTTGACCTCTCTCCCCCTTGCTTTGATTGCTTTATGTGACTCCCGCTCCTGCGCCCCTCCTCACCTCTGTTTGCTTGTATCCGTCTCGACCCCTTTGCCTCCCTCCCCTCCTTTTTTGTGTCTCCGGCCAGTTTCAGGAGGCCACTCGCGCAGTAACAGTGGCGGCTCTGAATCCAGCCTGCCCAGCTTGGCCCGCTCCCTGCTGCTGGTGGACCAGCTCATCGACTTGTAGGCACTCTCCCCCCCCATAGAAGCTGTAACACTGGATTATAGACTGGCATAGCATAACAACGATCAACACTGTTGTCATAGCTAGCTTCCTGCACCCCTTGGCTGTCATCGGCATTGTAGTTGCTGCAGTAGAAATCACCTTTCAGTGCTTTTTCCCATTCCTGTCCTTTCCACCACATCGATACAATCATCTGGCCTATCTTCACTTCTCATCTCTCACCTTCACTATCATGTTTTATCTTGGTTGTGGTCTCCTTGCATCCTGTATCGTCCATTCTCGATGAGTGGCCAATACACAAACGTATCATCATCATACTTTCTAAAGATTAACCATTACACCATTTCTGTCAATCAGGATATAATACAGCTGTCCAGTTTGTCTGAACAACACTGCATTATTTCTTATAGCAAACTATAGAAGATCATCGTTGTAATGTATAATAAGCATAGTTCTAAGTGGTTGTAGTTATTATCGTGTGCAAGTGAATTTGTCGTCGTTTGCCTTTTTAAATTCTCCTCCCCAGATTTATTTGCACATTTTAAAGAAAAAAGAACATGCAGAAAAAAAAATTAAGTGACCATTTATTCAAATGAGGTTTATTCCTGTAAAAGCCAAACTTCTTTGAAACTTAGTCATGTAGCCTGATTTGCACAGTTGCAGAAACGTTACCTCTGTCAGAGCTATGGGAAGGAATAGCTTAAAAATTTAAAGCTGCTATAGATTAGGCTGAGAAACATTAAACGGTGTTACAATCCGGAAACCAGACAGCCATAACCTCAGTGAAGTGCCATGAAATAATAATAAAAGAAGCAAACTGCTGGATTTCTGAAAGTAAAATGACAACATCACCAGAAAACTGAACTTCTAACAAAATACAGTATGTCCAACCACGCAGTGAGAGCCAGCACCCGTTCTTTTATGCTCCTATTTTGAGCTTCTTCGTCTTTCTTTTTCTTTTTACTTTCTTCCTCAAGGCAAGCAATAGATAGGGTTGGAATTAAAAATGATAAATCAGGGTCATTTAACTGTGTTAATAGCAGCGTGCCATATCGATAGTAATGCATGACAATAATTTGAAAAATCAGCAGTAATAGGATATAAAGTAGCAATTATATATAGGCAGAGCATACATGACTATTCATATAATTTCTTGGCACTAACGCATCCTTTCACAAATTATTTCCACATTAGCATATTCATTCCACATTGTGCAATTCCTTCTGCATTCCTTACATTTGTTTACTCCTAATTTGTGTAAAAAGATATCTGCAACCTCCTGCAGGCTCCTATCCAGACCGTATATTATATGAAGTCATTGTCATAAAGCTTTACTTGTGGAAAACATATTGCTTTACTTGTGAAATCTCTCTCTCCCTGTTAATACATGTTAATATTATAGCGTGTTAGAGAATGAATGTAAGAAATAAGTATTAGTCTATAATGCAAAATATATCTATGATTCTTAACACCATAATCATTCAATAATATTGAAGAATATATATAAATATCTCATTCCTCTTTGTGGAATTGTGTGTTAAGGAAGTTTTTTTTTCTTTCTTGATTCTATCTACTCAATAATTGTCAGTACATTGAAAATGTATAGATGATAACCCTAGTCTGTTCAGTCTGAAAGGCCAGGCTGAATCCTATGTCTTATTCTATCTTCGTGAAATGAAAGTGAGCCTGTGTTCTGTTTGTTTACATGAACTGATGAAGGATTATATTTTTATTCAGAACAGTCTTCTTCAGAGTGGGAGTTGATGCGCTTCATTTGAAATTGTGCTTTTAAAGTCTTTTCTTTTTTCTTTTTCTTTTTGTTGCTTAGCCGGTTTTAGTGATCACAGGATTCATATCAAAAAGCATGGCAGTGTTGTTGAATGTTATGTTCATGTGTGTTGGTATACAGTGTTATGATAAGTATGTGTGTGCGTGGAGTCCGAATTGTTGGCTGTGTTTTTCCAGTAACCTGTTTGTGTTGATGTTTGCTGCAAATATGATGACGGTCACGTCTCCTCTGAAAGCACAGGCCCGACCCCCCCCTTCTAAATTCTCTCAGGTAGTCAGAGCTACATCGCTCTCTCCGAGAGCTGGAAATGTACAGTATTGGCTTACTGCTCCCTGTCTCGTTGTCCTCTCGAGGTCTGCTCTCCGTATTGCAGTTACTGAATTACAGATGTGAAACGTGTGAGGGGCTCTGTGAAGTGTGGAGAGGTCTACTCTGCCAGTCTGCCAGTCTTACAGTGAAAATACTGCACTCCTGCTGTAGCTGTGGTTCAATTATCAGACAGCGTTGCTGTCATGAGTTAGAAAGGATCAGCTCCGTAGTCAGCAATATTGATGTGTCCGTAGGATCAGATGGAGATGTTTTGCTTCCCGTGCACCTTTTACTTGTTAAAAAGTTATTTTTAAATGGACACTCTAAATGTCCCGATATTTTTGTGCAAGATCTAATAAGAAGACCAGAAGTTCCATGCTAGCAGGTGTAATTACATACAAAATATCGGCTCCTGTGTTATTTCAGTTTATCTGTCTCTGCCCCCGAAATTGGAAGTGTTTTGAGTACATCAAATTTTTGGTCCTCATAAATCTGCAGGAAAAAAAAGACATAGGAAGCTGTTTTAAAAGCAGGTGTAATGACTGCAGGTCAGCTTGTGTTTTCGAGCATCCTCTTTATGATCCTTCCACTGAACAGCTCAGTCTTTTGCAGTCACTGTTTGAACCTATGCAACTCCCGAGCTTTTCTCCCTGTAGCCGCCAGTGTGCCGTTGAAATCAGTGGGAAGACACAAAAAAAAAGCCAAGCGAGACGAGTCCTTGACGTGAAACAGAAGCCCCTCTTTTTTTTTTTTTTTTCTTTTTTTTTTAGTTCATTTGTTTGTTTTCTCCTCTGTTGTTTTTGCCAAAAATGGCCACTGCCCATTACCTAATATTACTGAG
>VUQG01018903.1:0-17844 GCA_015106755.1 Etia nguti
CATCTCATTGACATAAAGCTTTCCCTAGCCCCTTACCCTAACCATGAAAAATTAATGCCTAACCTTAACCCTGACCCCAAACCTAACCATAACCCAATTGTAACCCTGACACTAAAACCCCATTTTGAGTCTCAAAAATGCCTTCAAACTTATATAAGGGCAAGTATAGTAAACTTCCAATTTTGGGTCCCCACAAAGATATGAATACACGCTCACACACACGCGCGCGCACACATGCACACACGCACACACGCACACACACTTAAAGCTGCTATAGAGAGAGACATTGCTGCATTCTGACAATATTTATGACTCACTGCTTTTGCAAAGGGATCAAAACAAAACCAGATCTGAGTGAAAAAGTCAATCAGTTAATAAAGAAAAAAAACATTAAGCTTGGATTTGCTTTGTGCCCCATTAAAATCTGATTTATGTTTTTTTCACAGATAACACAAGCTTTGTGAAGTCTCCTCGGGTTTTAAAGACTCACAGATCAAACATCAAGATTAGAGAAACTCATTTGCAGGTTAATCTACAGAATAATCATCAGATGAGCCGCAATCAATTTAATTTTTGACCCTGTGTCTGATTTAAGCAAAGGACCACCTTCCAAAAGATTAGGTTCACCCATAGGTATCGTATGGGTACATCTGTGAGTACACTCACTGACATGATGTTTTATCTTACTCTTAACTTATCTGTGTAGGTTCTCAGACATCCAGGTCAAGCGACTGGATTTCATTAAGTTTCTTTAAGACGTTTCACCTCTCAGTCGAGAAGCTTCTCGGTCGCTTTTCTTTCCAACCTCCTTAGATTAATCTTAATTTAAGCATCCCAACCCTAATGTTAGCTTCAAAGTGCAAACACACAAGACAATTTTAATTTTAAGCCCAAGATTCAACTCTTTAGGAAGCTCTTTAAAACCATGTTTCGGTTTATGGTTTGGATAAACTAACCTGTTTTGCTTTTAGAAATAAGACTAGTGTGAGATAAAATTTAAAATAAATAAATAAAAAAGACAAGATTTGATTTCAGAGGTTGGTTACATCATCCTGACATAAAGACTCACTCCTTTAACTTCACATAAAGTGGTTTCGTTAGTACTGAGCACACGATGAAACGCCTACATCCTGTTTTCTGTCCTTCGTAACTTCTGATCCGTGTTTTTACCAAACGGCTGAATGTTTTGACTTTCGCTGTCCATAAACAGCGAGTTGGACTAATGTTATGCAGGACTCGTCCCTTCCTTGCAGAAACTTTACCCTCGCTACAGAAAGGTGAGCTGCGAGTTTAAACCCACACACGCCATGCTCTCTACAACTACATACAGCACTTTCCACCAGTACTGGCAGGCTAGTCTCTCAGTTCCATGCAAATAGAGCTTCCCCACAGTCTATTATAGTGCCTTATAAGGTGAGCACGGTGTTTGATTATGATCACAGTCCTTAAGAACATTTGAATATGTGAACAGCAAGCCTGAGCAAACTGTGCTAGGAGAGATACGATAGAACTTTATTACAACGGCTTATTGCTTAGCACATTGAATTGTCTGTATTTACCTTCTCTAAGGCTCAAATATTTACTCATGTTCCTGTTTAGCCTACAACTCAGCGATCGCAGATTAAGTTGACAAAGATGAGGTAGTTTCTCAGTGACAAGTTTCACACCACTGAAGGTGACTTTGGAAGCGTGCACTGAATGGACTAGAAGGGTTTTTTTTTGTTTTTTAATTAAACTATTTCTTTCACTTTTTGCATGTACAGTTAGTTCAACACAATGACTCTCAGGAGCGGTTGTGTGACTCTGAGCTGCTCTCTATACCGGGCCAACGTTTCACCTCAGGTTTGCTTTACAAACCACTTTTGGCAAAGACAGCCCCAAAAAGCAGCCCGTTTTCCAAATCTGCTTTCATTCTCCATTATCAGCAACAGCTGGTCTGTTTTTTGTGGTCTTGCAGTTTTCACATTAGATGGAAGACACTCATTGTTGATGTAAGGAAATAAAAGGCTCTCCCACCAGCAGGGCTGTCAGACAGTTTCAGCTTTGTCCATCATCTCTTCAGGGGACGACTGCCTAAAAACTAGAATATTCAGTGGGCACGGTTAGATCATGTGTCCTCAGCTGCACAGCAGATCACGTGGATGAACAGGTTTGTTACTGATTATATGAAATGCAGATGCTTAGGAAAACTGTATGCCATAAGAAATTTTTTAAATATAAACTATGTTTTAGATAGTCAGAAGATCTCCCATGAAAAAACAGACAAACAAAAAATCCCACAAAGAAAATAATGCTAATATTGAGTATATTAGACACATTCGCATGAATTCCAAGCCTGATAAAGCTTATTCCTTTGTGCTAAAAGCCAAGTTGTACCACCACCAATTCTATTTAAAAACACATCAGTCAACAACACTACTGTACTGCACAACATGTTTGTTGTTATGGGCTCTGTGGTTTATTTTCAGTCAATCCCACATACAATTTTCTGCAACGAGTAAAAACCCACTAGAGCTCCGAATGTTATCGGCAGCTGAAAATAGATCCCACTGCACAAGTTTAGTGATTAATTTATTCATCTTCACTTCAGTATGAATTCAGAATGAATGGGGCGAGAGCTGATCAGGTTGAAAAGAACGAAAAGATTATTTACACACATCATAGTTTTCGGTGCTTTCATGCTTGGATTTAATGGCTATAACAAAACTACTGTATAGAAGAACAACAATAAATATGCAGGTTAGCAATAAGTATTCCTTAAAGCCTTCAGTGAGAGAAAATCCTTCATGTCTGATATATGCAAACCCCCCTCTCTTCTCACCTCTCGCTGATCTCTTTTTCATCAATTAAGCTGACCGCTTTGGTCATGCATGATGGAGGCCATTACCATGACAATGAGGAGCGGAAAAGAAAGGAGGAGAGGGGGAAGCTTTATGAAGGGAGGGTGTCAAATCTGTATGTGCCCAAGTTTCTCATGAAGATACAGACTTAGTGGGTCACTAAGGTCAGTAGGAGAAATGCTCACATTTGTTAAGGGGGGGATGATGCTGCAGGGAAGGTTTGTCTCAGCAAGGATGCTCCGATTCCTCTAAAAGAGGTTTAAAATCAAGCATGTTGATAAGTGTATTGATTATCACCCTAAGGTCTTACACTCACTTGCATAATAATTGTAATTGTGTTATGTCAGGGGTGCTCAAGGTTTTGAACACTGATTTGGCAGTTTTGGGAGCCAACATGCGAGAGAGGCTCACAGGGTTTGCTGTGAACTGCATGCAAGTGGAAAGAAGAGAAGTTCAGTCTTTTCATGCCACACTCAGAGGCTGCATGAAGGTTTCCCATGAGTACACTTTGAGAACTCTGCTTGGTGACGATGCGAATGGTAACTATGTTTAGAGTGAGTTCAGAATTTAGTGTTACATTGTATTTATCAAACAGGCTTTGAGATGTCACCGAATGGAACGGTTTTCTGTAAACACAACATTTTCATAAGGATATAAACAGGATTTACACTACTGGACCAACTGCTGATTTCTAAAGCTTTCCAAAACCTTCTCAGACCACATGAAAGCTGTAACTGCACCAAAAGGTTCAGAGTTGTTCCTTTAAGAAAAATGTGGCTCACACGATTTAAAAATACTGTTCCCTGTTAAAACAGACACATTACAAAACCTTTAGTGTAAAACAGGGCGAGGATTTTAAAGCCTGTCTGTCTACTAGTCTACCAAATCCCCAGTGTTTCACTGCTACTGCGTCTGAAGCTGACAGCACTGAAAAAACTGAACTTATAAGCCTGCTGTTTCAGACCGTATATCAATTCTTTACCTTAGTCATCATTTCAGTTTCTGTGTGTGTGTGTGTGTGTGTGTGCGCGCGCGCGCTTAAACTGCTCTCACTTGATTCTAATTAGACACATCTTCAGACTTCCCTCCAGGCATTTATAAAACTAATTACAGACAGTGAACAAACCTGAGCTGAGCTGCACTCTGCACTGCACGACCGTCTTCAACGCTGCTTCTATAACAAATAAAAATGTATTCCTGCACAGCTCAACTGTTTAACCTGTGCTGTTGATTGGCAAATGACAGAAAGGGTGAAAGCTTATATGGTGCCCTATACAGATGAGCTAAAGACAGCTTGAGGCATTAGCAAGAAATCCTCTGCTTTCACCTGACTGGGTGCCTGCGGTTCTTGGCTGGTGTTTTAGAAACGTCACATTAATTCAGAAATATTCTGCTTTTTATAGAATTGGCAGCAGACTTTACCTGCGTTAGGACTATTCGTGCTCTCTAACTTGTAGCACACAAAACAACCAAAGTGTACCAGAGTGAGACACAAAAGGATTCCCAATAAAATGCATTTGTAGATTTCTCTTTTTCCCCCCAAGAATTTAAGCATACTGAGGTGAAGCACTTTGCTCAGGCTTTCTGATATAATGTTCCCTTTTCTGACAATATCTAGAGCTGTGCCTTTAGTTCTGCCTAATATATATATTACTGTGCAGTCCATCAGACAGATGGATATATCCAGTGTCTGAGCATATTCCTGCTCTTTAACACAATTGTGTTGTATTATTTCTTCAATAGTAAGAAACAAGCAGAAACAAATGATACATAGTAGCACCAGGAAATGCTGTCACTAAACACCACCTCTAGAAATCCCATACAGTCTATAGCAGGGATGTCAAACGTATTTCACACACTACTGAAACGCTCCTTTCTGTTATTGTAAAGAAGTTTAACTACAGTCCCTGGTATATTTTAATATAAGAAATAGAAATGCAATTTCACCAATACATCTCAGTTTTTATACATGATAAAGACATAAAATAGTAATTAATTAAAATAAATGTTTAAAAAAGTCTTATTTTCTATTGTAAATTGAAAGAAAAAAAAGCAACTTTCTGGTATTTAACTATTTAGATTTGACTCATTGTGTGTTGTATGAATGGCTGTGGTCTTTATCAGTAAGGAAAGCAGTAAAATAAAGTTAAAAGTCTAAACTTTATAGCCGCCATTCAGAGAGCCAGATTGGAGTCTTTGGCGGGCCAATTCTGGCCCCCGGCCTTATGTTTCACACCCCTGGTCTACAGAATGAGGCCGCATTGATAATGCACGTCTTTACATTAAGCTGTGATCTCCTACATACAAGCTCTTAATATCCACCCTCGCCCAGCACCCGTTTTTCAACATGTGCTGGTTTAAACTACATTTGTACTTTGCTGAATTATGTACAGAATGAATTTCTTATCATCTGTGAAATTTAGAGATCTGGTGGATTTCTTTTGTCTGCAATAAGGCAAAGCCAGCTATTTCCAGTTATCAAAGTCATCACAGCTAAATTTTATTATGTTGTAGTAATTTTCACAAGTCACGAGCAAAACATCAGAGCACATAATTTATACGTGATAGTTCAGCGCCACACAATGATGTAGTGAACTGTCCTGCACTGATGCTTTATAATGGGCTGCTGTTGACAGTAACTGTAAACTTTTACAACCTTGTGTCAGACACTATCATGGAGCCAGTTGACTGGCCGGTCTGTCAGAGCTGCTGCGACTTTCGCTGACTCACAGAAACTTTTTCTGCTGACCGAGCAGGTTGAGCGGCGTGAACGGTCCCACAGCAGAGAGGTGTCAATAACGTCAGCAGCAGGTAGTTGCACCAGTATCAGCAGAGGCTCATCATCGCAGACGCAGTCAAATGTGTTGAGTATGTCAGTTTGAACAAATTCACCTCTTTAAGCACGACTTTTTATTTTGCCTGTTGATTTTTCTTATGTCCATGTATAAATAGACATATACTATTTATTTAACTGTTAACCAACCCAAACTATGCAATCAGTTCCCGAGGAACACGAGTATTGGGAGATTACTGCCGTACACATTGTATGCCATAAAACAGATTTAGCGAGTCTTATATTGATCGGTCTTGGCTCTTATTCTAACTTGGCACAAAGCATTTTCGAGATGAACAACTGAGCAAGGACGAAAGGAGAAGGCAGGGAGAAGAGCAGGAGGGATGAAATGAGAAAAGAGGCAGAAGCAGAGGAAAACCCTGAAAGCAGAAAGATTTTCTTACTGTGTTCACGGATCTTCACCCCACAAGAAACCCACATGACTCAAAGTGATGGCAGGGCAGCAACACTGGCATCATTAAACTGAGAAGCAGGCAATAATAAAAACCCAGTGGGTGCTGCGTTTCCCTGCAAAACAGACATATCTGCAGGCAAAGGAGGAGGCATTTTTACGAAGAGAAGATAGAAGACAATGCTGTTCTTTATACTGTACAGAACTGCACCGTTCGCCGAGCTTTAAAGGTATTCTTTGATGCAGTTCTTCTAAATTCCCCTAGTAAGTATGCACACTGGCCTTCTGAGATCTATACAGCACTGCAGCAACAGAGAAAACAGCCTGATGTAGGAGAAGAAATGGAATATTATTAAACCACCTATTACAGGTCGCCTTAGTAATGAATTCAGATCATGTGGCTATTTTTTTAAAATACAGTCCCGATCAAAAGTTTAAGACCACATGCCTTTAAAAGGCCAAATCTGTGCAAAAATGTGGATTCATTGTCATTTTCTGTCAGGTAGTCACACTGTCATGACGTTCTGATGGCAAAGGCAAAAAAACGTGTTGAACATGGTCGGGTTGTTGAACTGCATAAGCAGGGTCTTTTGCAAATCTACTTGGACCCTTGTTAAGATCCAACCATGCAAAATAGGATTTTTTTGCCATTTTTCAAGTGGTCTTAAACTTTTGATTGGGACTGTATCAGTAAAATGACGCTAAATGGTGCGACATTGTAGGTGATGATTTTACATCAAATCAAATGTAATATTTAGTTAATAAACTGGGAACAGACTAGATTGAGTTTGTGCTGCATCAGGACTGTGAGGCTTAGAGGCAAAAAATATATGTAATCAACTTAAGGTCACTGGGATTCGAACTTGTTTGAGATCAATTTGAAACCCCTACGACGATTTATGTATTCACAAACTCGCCTGTCAGGGTGACGACAATAGCCCATTATTTTACATCATCATTAAAAAAAACAAACAAACAAACAAACAAACAGTAAAGCTTACTCAATTAATCCATATTAGAAAACGTACTTAGTTAAATATTCAATTATTTGAATTACTTCAAAAGAAGAAAAAAAAAATACAAACCATATGAATTTCTTAATTGTGAAGATTTAATGGGGACGTATTCTGGCAAATTTTAAGCTCAATATTTTTTATTTTTTTTTTGGACTCTACTAGAGTAGCTCTGCATGATTCGCAGTTCCAAGTAATCCTTATTTATCTTACTTATAACGGGCCTTTGTGGAGCCACTCAGTTCATCCACTGAAATAAACTATTTTAGCTTCTCTACCTTCGAGGCAAAGGGAGAATCGAGAGAATAAAAACTGTCTGAATCCTTTGACACACTCGCAAAGTGATGACATCTGAGAACCAGCAAACGAAATCAAAGCATTCTAAAGAAATATTTTATATTCCATATATACCTCAATGATTATTTCTAAGTGTGATTATGTCTCCTGGAATGATCGAGCGCGACCAATCCTTACAGAGAAACAAATTCTGTTCCCAAGACTTAGCAGTGCCTTAATTTGCTAAGGATGCACTTAATTACAGCCGGTATGCTTCCTCCTGTGGACCATAAGCGCAGCTTTCATTCAGTTAATAGGAAAGGACAGAGCGCTATGAGGAGGCTTTGTGAGTGGCTGTGAATGTTCTTGAGCCAAACAAGCTGAGGCTCTGTGTGCAGCTTGTCCCTGAGTGGCTGTGCAGCCTAATTAACTAAAGAGTGGTTTGTATTTCAAAGCCATTTGGATCTGAAACCAGGCTGAATGGGAAATATGTATAGACGCACAAGTACGTGTACTCATTTCATCTTTATATTTTGCTTTTCTACTTGCCTGGCTGCAAATCTGCAGTTATATGTTCAGCACAAAGACACAAAGACAATCTACAGCTCATATTCACCAGTAAAAAAACAAAAAACAAAAGCAAAACAACACCACAGCTGTAAGAGACTGACGGATGAGCAGGAGAGGTAATCACACCTCCTTACCATTGGCTCAGGTTCAATACAATCATCATGGGGTAAAATTAATTTCTATAAGAACTTGAATTATTCCAATGACGAGGTTCTCAAACTGCTGCAAGTGGGCCTCAGGAGGCCCTCGGTAATGTGCTGCCTGTGACTGCATGCAAAAATAAAATAAAATACTGTTTAATACCAATATACAGTATCATGGATATTACCATGTTTCCAAATATGGATGGTGTGACAGCCACCTTGTCAATGGGGAAAAATAAATAGATAAACTCGCACAAAAATTCCAACCATCAGCATAAATCACCTTTCTTTGAACTGCCAACTGCACTTTGAAAAATAAAACAGACTACATCTAACTTATTACTGACTACTAAGTCAGTGATGGGAAAAGAGGCATGATGGGAAATAAGGGGTGTCGCTACAGTTTACTATACTACTGGACTTTTGCACTTAAGTGCGTTCCCCGACATGATGGATGTCAGGTCTGTGCAGGTTCTCCGGTGCCATAAATTAATGGCTTTAGATGGGTAATTTTTCTTTTCCGGCCCTAAACGGCATGTCGGCTCAATGAACTAAACTTTGAGAGTCCCTGTTCTAAACTATGTCTTCTGCACCTTAACTGAAAGTCTGGAAATATTAGTTCAATGTGCAAAACTTTTCTGTCTGTTAGGCCAAAAACTAGGGCACACCTGAAATAGATGTACTAGGTAGGCTGGGACGGAAGCAAAGAGGAGGACAAAGAGAGAAGGAAAAACCTGTCAGCTGACAAAGTCACAGAGGCATCTGGGAGAGTTTCACTCCTGTGCTTTGTACATTGGTGTAAGCCTACTAATGAGGCCGTTATTTACTGAGAAATTAAGCCAATTAATGCCATAATTAGTCATACTAGTTTTTTAATACTTGCAAAATCAAGTCCAATCTAATCCAAGGTTATAAATCCTGTCGCTGTCAGGCTTTTAATTACCCAGTTTTTTTCCTCTTACATGTCATTTTAGAGAGGTGATAATTCATGACATGATATATAGTTGGTGGTGGTGAACACACTTCAGCGTGTTCTCAAACACAAGAACTCTGGTGAGACACCGCAAACACCTGGCGCCAGCTCAGGGAATCTGTTAAATGATGCGTTTGAGTTTTTGTGCTCACACAATTGTGGTTCGCAAACAGACACAAGACCTAGATTTTGGAGGACTGCACGGGAACACGTCTGTGGGCGACGGAAACCTTTTGCCGCTTGTTATCTGAAGAGAGATGTGTCCAAAAACGCATTTGCGGAACAGTAAATTAGGCTTAAGCTCTTCGCCTGCACGTTAAATTTCTGTGTGCAAAGACAGATACAGGTAAAATGTGAAGACTGAAAGGAAATAACATAACTGGACTTTTCCTTTTCCAGCGTTTTTCTGCATATAAAAATATTCACGTTCCCACCAAAGATTTTGGATTTTGATTTTCCACCAAAAGATAAATCGCCTGGACTGGGATAAAAATATTTATAGCTACTTTTTTAAAGTGGGTTTGAAAGGCTTTTATGTTTTCTTTATAAACCAGCCAAAAATAAAAGGAAAATCCAGACTAGATAAAAAGAAGTGACAGGGAGAGTGTTGGGTGACATTTTCCACAACTTTCAACTTGCAATCTGACATTCACCAGAAAAATCTGTTTTTTAAATCAATTAATTTTCCTCAAACCAAGTTGCCAAAAATCATTGATGCCCAGCAACAATATAAGACTACATCTGCCACGTAACACAGAGTTATATTAAATAAATAAAGTCTTAACCTATTAACTAGTCACTGCGCGTTAAAAGCCATTCATCGCCATCATCTCTGCCTAGAAATAGAATTTAAATGAGACTGCTTTCCATGTTGCTGAAAGCTGAGATCTAAATAGAAGACTGGTATCTAATGGTAACAAGCACTTCCTGTCTGTACCTGATGTACAACAGAGAGGCACAACTGTCCATGGAGAATATGAATGAGAAGCTAGGTAAGTCGTAGCTGTGGTCCAGCTATAACAGGTGACCAAGTTCAGTTAAAGATCTTTGCACATGCTTGCAATCCTCGAACACATGTCCTGCAGCGTTACTCCCATTTAAAGATGTTTTCAATACACTTACCCAGAAGTTGTTCTGAAATAAGGCCATCTTCACTCAGAACTTCACAGCAATCTGTAAGAAAGACATAGAGCCACATTAGAGAAAAGTGTGACGTCTAGATTTTTCCTTTTTTCCCCCATTTTCTTCACACGCTGGAGAAGAAAATGACCCATAAGACGCTTTGTAACAGTCTATAAAATGTGTATATTTCAGAAATTCTCCTCTGCCCTGTGACAAACGGCACTATCAAAGTGTCAGCAAAACACACGTAAACAATTTCCAGCAAAGTCCAGCTTTGTAGAAATTCTTGAGACACCTTCAGTGTAGAAAGGGAACTCCTGAGGGAGAGCAGAGGGGAGCTTAACAAATGACTTCAAAGGATAAATTCAGAGAACGAACAGAGCAAGAGAGGAGTGGTGACACAGGAGAGATGGGGGAGGAAAGAACAGGGGAGAAGAGAGAGAGAGCGATCGATGGAGTGAACGAGGCAGAAGAGACCAAGGTAACCTCCAAGGAAAAAAAAAAGAAACTGATGCGATGCACGACAGGCTCATTCAGACGCAGCTTTTGATCAGCTCACGTCTCCACATGTGCTGCACTTCATCACATCACACCTAGTGGTGCATTTAGGTTTGAATATGCACACAGCAAACACTTTGCTTATCTGCTCAACACTATTTTTTCAGATCCTTCTTTCTGTTCATTTAAAGTGGATCGCAACATTTTACATTCTCTATTTATTACTGACACACAAGCCCTGTGAAACATGCCGATGCACGTTTGTGAGAGCAGTCGAACAGGAAAATCAAACATCGCACGACAACAGAACAACATGTGACCCCCATCTCCTCAGAGTTTAAGATACGACTTGTCGTGAGTCCACCGTTTTCACGAGAGGGTTATTTTTAATTTGCTGGTGGCAGCAGAAAATGCACTGTAGCAGCAGTAGCAACACGCACCTTTTAAGCCCCTGCATACACAATTATATCAAAGAAACACAAACACTTTAATGAAACGTATACACAAAGCACCAGAATCTCATCCTGCCCTTTGCAAGAAAATCCATAATGGGGCAAGTGTTTCCCCAGGGCTGCCCTCATGCAGGGTTCCTGTTATCTGTTATTCTGCTGACTGTGTGTGTTTGAGAGGCAGTGTGCACGCGCACGTGCGTGCATGTGTGTGTGTGTGTGTGTGTGTGTGCTGACAACAGCCCTCATAGCCCTTCTATTGGCACAGATTCAGCTCGGGCCTGGTGACCTGGCATAAGACAACAGCAACACATACAGAAACCAACACAGCAAGCCCTAGAGTACACACACACACACACACACACACACACCTGAAACTCCTCACACCTTAGTAATTAGCTCAGCAGCAGGACTGGAGGCCTGCAGACAGCTTTGTGTTTGGCAGAGAAGGACAGCCCACAGGAGGGACACAAATACTGTGGAGCAGGGGCTACACGATGAATATCAATGGTATTAGTGTATTGATTTCCAGCGAAACTATATTTTTTTCAATATTTTCATATCTCCTGTACAGTGTGGAAAACAAACCAAACAAACTCCTGAAGATGATTAATGACTGAATACTGCAGCCCTACCACCATAAGATTCATCATTTTTGGCCTTTAATCTGGGCCGAGTCAGCAGTAGAGGTCATACAGCAGCACATCAATCAATTTATTTAATAAAAAATCCAACAACGTCTTGTCAGTGCCTCAAATGATTATCATTGGCCAACCTCGATATTTATAAAATGCGATCCTAATATTTTAGAGAAATACTGGACCACATTGTCAGAATAGCATTTTACAGGTTTTAACCCACTACTAATAAATCCTGTCTGAGCAGATTTCCACGGCAAAATAGCCGTGAAGGTTTTTAGGCAAGCAGAAAGGGGGGCAAAGGGAGCACACCAGATAAAAACAGACGCACCACAAAGACACCGAAACCTGCTTGTAGATCCGAGTTAATTACATATACTTTTTGGCTCTAATCCTCACAGTCCTGACGCAGCACAAAGCAGAGGCACAAAGACACCGAGAGGTGTGCACCAGGCCCCCGTGTGGATACCCATCGTGTTGGGATGTATAGAAGTAGCTGACATCCAGCATTCTCCATCTGGTTCCAACTAGACGTTGAGCTGAAATCAGCTCTGGGGCAAACAGAGCCCCGAGAAGAAGTGGGACACTCTGTGACCTTGATTTCTCAAACTCCAGATCATTTTTTATTCAGGAAATAAATGTAGGCACAAATTTTTGGTCTTGCCATGTATAACATCTACTGACTGCTCACACAAGCAGTGAACATGCTGAAACGTGTTAGGAAGCAATTAAACACTTTTGACATTTGGAAACACGAGTTGCTGTAATATGTCACAGTCAGTGTTACAGTGTCGGGTGTGAGACACACACACCTGACAGTTTCTTATGACATATCGGTAAAGTTTCATTGACCAGGTCTACTGAATAGGTCATGTTTAGCAGGGTGCAGCACCAAAAGACCCACCCTTGTGATTGTTTTGGTTGCTGGCAGATCACTGCAGTTCCCCATAGTTTGCATGAAAGTTGCCGACTTGTACAAACACTTGCCAGTTACTCTCCAGACTGTAGGGAAACTTGGAAAAAGTAAGAAATAACCAGAAACAGAGACCGTTTGCCTTCACAGTAAAAGCTGTGCCTCGCTCCTGCGGTCAACACATTTCAAACTTTTATTGTGAAGGTGAGCAGACGCCGTTTCTGGTTGGCGTCGCACTTTTCAGTTTCAATACAGAATAGCGACTAGTTTACAAGTGTCTGCAGACACGTCAGCATCTTCCATGCAAAATATAGGCAACTTCAGGAGTCTGCTAGCAACCAAAGCAATCGCAAGGAGGTTTTCAGCGCAGCACCGTATACATCCTTGCAAATAATTTCATACTAGTCACTGCGAGCAACCTCCAGCAACCACTCGTCAACTACTCACAGGTTGCAAAAATTCTCACTGACTAGTCTCATGTCCACTGTGGCCGGGGCCTAAATCTTGACCTAAACTTTAACTATACCTGACCATACCAGTGAGAAGGCAAAATTTCCTCCGTGACCTCTCGAGTGACTTATATTACTGGTTACTACTAGGACTAGAGTATAGTGAGAGGAGGCCCAGCTGTGCACCCTCCTCAATAATAGTTCTAAACCTAAAAATCATATATAAATATATAAGATTCATCGCACGTTTATAAAATTACACTAATGGTAAGCATGCTGGGTAATGCTAGGTAGTCAGGTAGCACAACAGTCTGTCAACAGCTGGGCCAGAGACCAGAGATGGATCAAAGAAACTTGCGACCAAGAGAGGAGCTGTGTCTGCTGTCTGGAAGTTTCCCGGCTTTATAAAATGAGACTCTGGTATCTCCTCCACAAACGCCGAGGGGAACGAGGCGAGGCAAATCTAACGGATGTTTTTCCTGAAAACAGAGTGACTTGTCCACGTGGAGTTCTGCTCTGCTGTGGAAACATTAATACCAATGGGCCAGATGTTTTCTCTGTTTAAAACAACAGCAACAAAAGAAGTAACCTGTTAAGGACCAACTTTATAGTCCCATGTCTAATATTTATTGTCTAACCATGTCTAACATTTATGTGGTTTTATTTAATTTGTTTTATTTTTAATGTTGGCATTAAAGTGCATTATATTCTTCACACTCCTTATACCTTTATAAAGGCTTAATTATGCAGAAACATATTAATTCTGATCTTCTTCGATTTTATGAAACAACAGTCTTAAAAAAAATACTGTGATACAAATTTTGTCATAGTGTGAAGCACTAAAGTTAGGCCATAGTTTCCAAGCTTTTTCCCCCCAATGAACCAAACTTTGTAGAATATGAATGTGTAGTCACTGATGCTGAGGTGAAGTGATATTAAGTTAAATATTAGACCGCTGGATCTGCAATAATCAAACCAAACTAACAGCAATATCACTATCTGCTGCATCCAATATTTTCTAGCTTTTTTTAAATTCATTTATTTATTTATTTTATTGCTTTATTATCTTGGAGGATTGCACCAAAATATGTGGCAAAATTCGAAAATAGGCAGTGGTGCTCATGTTCTCAGATTCTTTGAATCTTGTCCTGCTCTTTGCGATGAAAAAAGTCATCCTGTTGAGCAACGCAATGAAGGTAGCTTAACATAGCATGTATGGCTTTTGAATATTTTAATGCATTTCTAATGCAGAGAAACATGTCTGAACTAAGAGGAAGAAATGGCTTCAAAGTTTGTCTAATGGGGTACCTCGGACTTATGACGCCTCCCTGTACTCTGCACTGTCTGCAGCACATGTAGTAGAGCATCCCGAGCCGTCCTGAACTACTACTTATTCAAATACTTATCAAGTATAATAATATATAAATTAACAAATATTTACTGTCTGAAAATTGGACTGATTATCCACCAATTAAAAATGCACCAAAACCATTTACATGCCTTTTTCTGAGAAAACATGCAATGAAATTATTTTTAGAAATGCTTTTTTGGCAGAACTTCAAATGACCTTTCATCGGCGTCAGGTAATTCTGTTTTCTACACACTTGATCAACCCTTATTTTTGACCTTGGCACTGCAAGTCGAAGATTTGCGCAAAGACGAGCAGATGCAGAACGGCAACACAGGCAATGTAACTAAAACTAAACGTGAGGAGGAAAATATATCTTTAAAAGCCACACAGGGAGGAAATGTAGCCAGCCTTATCAATTAAAAACACCCTAACCTCTTCTTCTGCCAGCCTCACACTGCCTGACAACACACAGATGGCTGCCATGAAAAATTAGGACTTTAAAAAAAGCAGATGGGAAGGAATGAAATAAGGTCTCATACAGAAACAAGAACTACCCACAATTCATTTCATTCCAGCAGGATATAAATGATGCATCCTCTTCGCCCATACTAAGCATTTCAGTTTTTATTTCCTTTCCTCTCGCTTTTGCCAGCGATGGCCCTACTAGCAGATGTCTCTCTGAAGGGAGGGAGGGAGGGAAGGAGGGAGGGAAAGGGAAGGTCAACCCAAACTCCCGCCTCCTCACCACCTCCACCTGCCTTTCTCCTTCCTCTGCTTGAGAGGACAGATGAACGAGTCCCCACGTGTCTCCTCACGCTTTCAGACACCGGCATTCTCATCTGGCTCAAAAAGCAAAATAAAAATGGAATTGGGTTAAATGTAATGACACAGTTGAGCGTAAAATAAAGATGCCCTGCTAACCTCTGAGGAGGCGCATTTGTCACAAGCTCTGGGAGCAAAGCAGGTGTTAGAAAGAAAACGAGGCAAAGGAACAGAGGAAAGGAAGAAAAAGGACACGTAGGCAAAGTGTGACTCAAAGATAAAACAAAGGAGGCACACCGCAGAATCGGGTAGGTGAATAAATCCTCGAACAGCTGAAGGACGGGAAGGAAGCAAACAATCACTGAATGTTTCAAAATGATGCTTTTCATTACCCATTAATACCAATTCAGTTGTACAATCTGATATTCCAACGTGTGCGTATAATACAGATCGATATTTATAATCTATGAATACTGACAAGACTTAATAACACTGGCTTTTTTAACTACCGATTGGACGAAATCTGAAGGGGACATGGGGATGACAGGAAAATGTTGTCTCAAAAACAATCAACAGAATTATTACTAATGAACAAAGCATCTTTAAATGATCCCTAAATGCATGAATTCATTTGCCAGAAATAGCAGTCAGACTTACTGCTGTTACCCAAGTGCAGATGTGAGACACTGTGTGAGAGAGGACAAGGGCAGGCGGACTGAACTGATGAAGCGACCGGCGTCTGCTGCACTGCGGAGCAACTCTGCTGTCCTTCGCTATCAGTTTTAAACCTGATTTGGTGAAGTGTGGAGGAGAGATCATTTTGTGTCCGGCCCAATTTCCCCTTCACTGCCACCAACAGACTCCAGCACTGCTCTGCCACATCTGCCAATGAGATGACTCACTACTGAGGATAGTAATTTAGAGCGAGACATCAGTGTGGATGTGTAATTTCTTTCCATCATATAAAACCTGTGTGCACTGACCTGTTAAAAATCGAGTTCCATTACAAAATATTCAGATTTTGGATTGTATTTTTTTCCACTTACTTTCTTCATCATTGCTAACAGAATGACACGTGGAACGGGATTACATGTTTTATAAGCACCAAAGAAACAACTCATTAACTGATTAGCTAATACTAAAAATAATTTCCTTGCATAGTCTACCACCTTTAGGGCCATGGGAGCAGTAGTCTAAGCAGAGAAACCCAGACTTTCCCCTCCTGGGCTCCCCTGGTGTTCCCAAGGCAGTCAAGAGATGTAATGTCTTGAGCAGATTCTTCCGTCTACCCCCGTGCCTCTCCATGATAGGACATGTGCCAAACACCTCAACTGGAAGACATCCCTGAGACATCTTAGCCAGATGCCCGAATGACCTCCTTTCCATAAGTAGAAGTAGGAGCGCTACTCTGTGAGGTTGAAATATAAATTGATCACTTTGCTTTTACACTCAGCTACCTCTTCAGCACAATCCATCACTGCTGAAGCCACACCAAAACCATCTGCCATCCATCACCCACAAACAAGAACCTGAGATATTGAAATATTTACACCTGCAGTGGGCACGCCACCCTTCTGCAGCTGAGAACCACGGTTTCAGACTTGAAGCTTCTAACTGTCATCACCAACACCTCACACTTGGCTGCAAACTGCCCCAGTGCTAGCTGGAGGTCTCCCCCTGATAAAGCCAAAATAACGACATCATCAGCAAAATGCAGAGAGGTCATCCCAAGGCCACCAAAGCGGAAACCCTCTGCTACTGGCTGTGCCTTGAAATTCTGTCCACCAAATCTTTGAGTGGACAAAGATTTGGTCCAGTCTTGCACAACCACATGAAAAGTGCATTATCCCTCCTGGATTGAAGGACTCTCTTCTCCAGCACCCTGGCATAGACCTTAAAGGGGAGGCTGAGGAATGTGGACCACACGCTCAGATCCTCCTATTTGTTGTTACAATGTTACAGAGGTGTGTCTACCAGGACAGCTCCACGACATCCAGAGGCAGAACAATTATTGATTAAAGGAATTTTTCACATTTCTCATGGACACACAGTTACAGAGGGACATTTTTATTTTTAAAAAGTCATAGTGCTCATGTTAACACTAAAAATGGTCTGAATTGTCTGGAGTGTTTGCTTTTGTAAGTTGAATTTCAGCTTAAAACTTTCTCTTAAAAAAAAAAAAATTGAAACAAATCAAAAAAGTTGCTCTGAGAAATAATAATTAATTTGGGAAGTTTTCAACAATAGCACTTACTACTTCTTTTACAAACAAGAACAATGGTCCTCACGGGTACAGGTGTCCATTTATCAAAGCAGAGACACTGATACACTTCTCCTCTTGATCAATGGTACACCGGGGGTCTCCCAATTCTGGCTCTTTTCAGGCTCTGTGAAGGGAGTGGCTCCTGTTTTAAAATTACAATCAAGACAGAAGAGAACCAGAAAGCTTCTACGATACTCAGCTATACAAATTAGGGCTGTGCGATATGTTGTAACGGCCGCCGTTTTCTTTGTATTTATTACACGGCGTGCTGCGGGGAAAAGCCTGTTCTAACGTTTGAGTCTAAGGTTTATTTTTTAGCACCTGACGGCTCTTTTTTGC
>VUQG01018903.1:17864-42256 GCA_015106755.1 Etia nguti
TAAAGTCACTACAGTGACCATCAAAACCATGAAAAATATATTGCCATAAACAGTTTATTTTGCGACACCACGAAACAAACGATAGCGTAAAATGAAACGATAAAGTTTTTTATATCGTCATCCGATATATATCGTTATATCGAACAGCCCTAATACAAATGCATTCATTCTTTGATTAGCAATTTAATTAACAGTTTCCAGCTGTGCTAACTTAATAAAAAAGGCTGTTTTCAGAGATCAGTTATGATTTAAACACGATAAACTTGGATTATGTTAAAGTCTCCAGAAACAAGAGTTTCATTTATAACATTTCTGGTTAGTTTTACTAGATCATGCCCATGCTACAGTACTGTTTGGCCTGTTCGTGTTGCTCACAATGAAATTTAATGCTTTTATAAGGCGTTGTATGAATGCAACAAATATCACATTATAACACGATAATGTTATAATATGCATCATTCAGCTTTTGTCGATATAAATGAGACAGTGTTGTGAAATTAAAATGGCATAATGCAAAAAACCAAAAACAAATATCAATGCTGAGAGTTTCACAGATTATACAGAGTAACATGTCACAAAAGGCTTTCTGAAAGAAAAACTCGAAAAACACTTCCGCTTTTGACTTCTCTTCTTCTTGTCCTACACCAGCTCTGATATGGAGGTTTTGTTTGAGTGGTGAATTATCACTCAAGGAAAACTGCAGAGTGAGTGCTCACACCCTAAGTGCTGGCATAAATGGTAGGGAGCTGTCGCGACGTCACCGTTTGCACGTATAATGGGCCCAGAAAATGTACCCAAGTGCCAAGTTTGATAGCTCAAATCCCGATTGTGTAGGAAGAGATTGTGGACAAAGAAACAAACAGAGAGACAGACAGAGATTTCCTGTTTTATAGTAAGATAATAAGAATAATGAGATAACCAAATGACCACAAACCTTTGTACAACAATATATTTACAAGGGCAACCCCAAAAGTAAGGTCTCCTATTTTTATAGAAATACAAACAACTGCTTATTTTCTATAATATTTACATCATTTTAAAGATTGAAGAATTATTTATTTTCGGTCGATGCATTTTTGTAGACGCTATGTCCTTCAGGAAGCGTTGAACCTCATCTTTCACCTCTTCGTCGGAGCAGAATCGCCTGCCGACCGGCTGTAAGCTCTCTACACCACTTGCGAACGTTTTTGACATCCATGCATTACTGTCCATACACTTCTGTCAATTGGCGATGAATTTCAACCGGTTTACCGGTTTATTGCCTTTTGTGTTCAAAAATCAAATAACTGCGCGATATTCACACTTGGCGGTAGTGTTCAACGGGAGCTCCATTTTCAAGGGCTGCCAAGCCAAGATTGAGCATCCCAGCGAAGCCGCACATGCTTGTTTGGGAGCGGAGGAAGCACCAATCACAACAGTGTGGCCAACAGCCGTACGAACAGTTTCTCTACGTCCCCACCGCTTTGGAGACCTGACTTTTGGGACTCCCCTCGTACTTCTGAGAAACCAAAAAAATATTTCGCTTCTGCTTGAAAAAAAAGAAAAGAACTTTTAGTAAGTTCATCATTAGACTGACTGCTTTAACTTTACGAGTCTAATAATAAAAATTCAAGCAAATCACATGCTCGAATGCTGGGCTGCCTTAGCTTCAGGACTATTAGGATTTGTTGCTCTTGCATCATGTAAATGGAAAATGTACGGGCATTAGTATTTCAGCATGCTGGCTTAATCTCTGGCAATTTGCAATGAGCGTTCTTCACGTCTTGCTGATATCCTTTAAACAAGCTCATTAAAGTGATTGATCACAAAAACAAAACAAAAACAGACAGTCGGGCTGCTTCTTGAGGCTGAAAGATTAGATCAATTGTCCACATGAGACCGTGATCTTACCAGACATACAAAATCCTCTTGGTGATTCATTGCTGGTCTATTATAAGAAAAACATGATTGCTACAATTATAGACAACTACTTCAGCACCCACAAATTGCTGCCCACAAAACAAATGAGTCAACAAAAGCGCGCTAAAACAGAGCCTGCACTTTAACGATGACACGCTGAACCCAACAATCAGATCGCTGTCAGTACCGTGACAGAATTACACCCTGTGTTTAATGACGAAGCAACACTATGCACAGCTATTCTCTTACAGTGACAAACGCGCTGCCTGGTGAACGTATGCACAGGCCTTCAGCAACTGAGACCAAAAGAGAGAAGCAGAGAGACGGCAAACACAATAAACAGGAGAAAAGCAGCGAGAGCGAAAGAAAAAGCAGAGTGATAAACACAACCCGGGCTGTCAGCTCCCCATTGTCCCGGCCTGAATGCGCTTTTGTTACTGCAGCATACAGCTCCAGTCGAGTCCAGTCTATGACAACGTACCAGGCGAGCATCACTTCTAAGCTTGGCACGACCAGCTGCGTAAGGCCAGAGACGCTCACCGAGCGCTATGCACAGCTAGAAAAGAACACGTTTTTATTTTTTTGTTATAGTCACATATGGCATTCAGGAAGTGCTCTTTAAAAAAGGACAAAGGTGGAGGTGACAAGAAGATTCTTTGAAGGGTAGATTAGTCAGAATTGAATCATGTGCTTTTTGTTTCTTTATGGCACAAGGTTGCAATGGAAAACAAAGAAAAGCAGCAAATCTTTACATTTAAGAAGCTTGAACATGCAACTGGACGACTCAAAGATTCATCGCAACTTTATATCTGTTCCATTACTGGGACAAAAAAAGGCTCTGCCTATCAAAAAATTAAAAATCTATATTAAAACTACTACTACTGCTGGGAAAGCATCTAGAAGCACTTTGGGGACTCACATTTAACAAAAAAATAAATAAGAATGTGAACCCTCTACTATGTACCCGGTATCACACTCGCAAAGCACGTGAGACTTGCTAAGATTAGGTGACATGGTGTAATATTCCATTAAATAACAAACAGAAATGCAAACTGTACCAGTTAAAGCCAGCATATTACATGCGCAGTACTACTCTCAGTCATTTGAGACCAGTCTAGGGTGTCGGGTGATCTCTAAAGAATACTCAAACAGTCCCAGTGAAAACCAGTTAGTATTTTGTCTTGGATTACCCTTCCTTAAATTGTTTGTTTGATCAGCAGTTAAAAACATATTTACAGTATTAAGCACAGGAAAGAATAATTTCTCATCCCACAACCAACAACTTTTAAAAGTACTGTTGATTCATTTCTTCATGAATATAAAAATGAAACATTTTTGCAGATTATCTATTAAATTAACCCCCACCATCACATACATAAAACAGCCCAATAAATACACTTGTATTACACTAAACTCTAAATGAAAACACAACCTGTCACTGACTTAGAGATTTCCCTTCTGGCGGCTGATTTTAGTTTTACTCTGAAGTAATTAAAATAATCTTAAATTGAAGTCACTCTCCATTCTCCTGTTAAGCAAATTATTTTCTTTTTAATTCAACGCTCCTCCTCGCTCTACTGAGCACTCAGAAAACGACCCAGGGCGAGAGCCAAAGGGGCAAGCTCAGTCCTCCATCCTGCCTCGGGACCCTCCCATCTGCTACAGGAGGAGCTTGGCTGGACTCACTCATGACCTCAGGCACAGGTCGTGGTTTTACACACATTTTTTTAATTTTTTAAAATCTTGTTATCACCCGTTTTCATTTAAATTCCTTACATGTAACTCAAACTGCTTTAAAAGTACACAATATTTTACAAAAAATATTTTACTGTAAAATAAAGAGCAGCTCAGAACTGAAAGTGTTCCTTTTTTATTACCTAAGAGGTTCACTTGACTGTTTCCTGTCTCATATTTCCTGTCTCTAGGTCTTGCCCTGCTTGGCAAAGACAAGGGAAGGCCTTGCGGCGCTCCAGCCTACATATGAAGACGCACATGTATAATTGATCATGTGGCTCCTATAATACTTTGTAGGAGAGCTCAACTGTGTGCACATGAGCATTACTGAAAGGTCAAGCCAAAGGACTGTTTAAACAGGTTAAAGCATCAGTTCAGCGTGGGCCTCTAGTGCTTTCAAATTAAAATGCAGAACAGGGAGCTCTTTTTATTTTTCCTCTTCTGCCTACCTGTAGGGGGTAAATATCAGGTTGCAAAGGAGCGTATGTGGTTCAGTAATTGGCTGTGTGCAGCAGGTGAGAGAAAGTGCGAGTCAGCAATGCTTGAGGGTGTCACGAAAGGTTTGAGTAATTTTTTACTGCCTGTATTATCTTCTCAGGTGGCTGGCTTACTCACTCGCTGTGGCTACATAGATAATGACCTGTAACTACTACATATCTCAACTGGAATGATCCCTAGGTGCCCATGCTTTTGGTCTCCCACAAAATGCACACACAAAATGCACACACACACACACACGCACACACGTCAGGTATTCATATCTTGTGGGGACATCTAATTGATATAATGCTTTCCCTAGCCCCTTACCCTAAACCTAATTCAGTTCAATTCAATTTTATTTATACAGCGCCAAATCAAAACAACAGTGACTTCAAGGCACTTTATATTGTAAGGTAGACCCTACAATAATACATAGAGAGAAAAACCCCAAAATCATATGACCACCCATGACCAAGCACTTTGGCGACAGTGGGAAGGAAAAACTCCCTTTTAACAGGAAGAAACCTCCAGCAGAACCAGGCTCAGCTCTTTAATATCTCCAAACTGTTTTGCCCTTTCAAAAACTGTATGTAATGATAGGTCCTGGAGCACCACTGCTCATGTGAACACATTAGGGCATTTTTATATGCAATGGCCAGTATTCAGCGCTTTGCTTAGCAGCAGGAAATATTTAGACAAAACACACAACAAAAATAAATAAATAAATAAATAAAATAACTGTGAAAGGACTAAATCTAGCAACACAGCTGGTAAGTTGGCAACGATGAGAAGAACTCTCGTCGCCAACTTATTCACTGTTCAGTGACGATCAGTGAAGGAGACGGATGCCAGGCAGACGAGCTGAGATGGTTCGTGTGAATCCCAGATTTAAAACCAAATCCAAATAACGAAAAGTCAAATGTTTTATAAGAAGAAAACACGACACTAGCAGAACTGTGCAACGTGTCACCATACAATATTTATTCATATCTCTTGCACAGCACCTGTCCAGCACTCAGACAGCCAGACTTTCTGTCTTCAGCTGCTCCAGAGATAATGCAAAGCCATACCAGGCACATAATAATATCTTTAGGTTTGTGTGCTTTTGTCTTGAAAGATGCAGTGTTTACACACACACACGCACGCACACACAGAGGCTTTTACACTGGGTAACTTAGACTCATTGAAACATTTTTGCCCATCTGTCTCTGATTAACAGAATCCAAGTCTATGTGAAACACTGAATTTTCTCACAATTCACAGGTTGCTGCCCATAAAAGCCACAAACGTGCCCTTGACCTTGAGCCCAATTGGGGTGAAGATCCATTAGGTGATTACTGTGTGCAGAGTTCGGTAAAAATCACACAATACTCAAGGATGAGTAACAATTCTGGTTAAAACAGGAAAAATGACACCTAAATTGACAAGAATGACCTTGACCTTGAATACAGTATGAGTGACAAGTTTGATTACAAGTTTGATTAAATTCTGTCGAATACTGTGGGAAGAGCAGAGATTCTTTGCGACTGCCGTGGTTTAAGCTCTTTGCCGCATAATCAGCTAAACATCAGCATCTTCACAAGCAACTACTCAACGAATGCCAAATTAGCTGATTTAAGACTCAATCTATGATGATGCCAGCAGTCTGACAGAACATAACGCACATGAATCTAGATATCATACCGAATATAGACTTTAAGACTCCCAGAAAGAAAACTCCTCTGCAAACACAGGTCCTTAGAAAATGTCTATAACCAAAATACAAAATAAATGCAAAACATCAAACGGCCTAATAAAAATGACAAACTTAGACCGCATCGTCATTTATGTTGAAACCAGTATACATGTCCTTTTACATCGAGATCTACCTTTTGGTCCATGTGTAATCAGATTTTTAGGCAGAGATCGCTGCGGGGAGTGAACAAACACGCAGCTTAGTGAGCGAATGAACAGCGAGCGATCAAATGCGATCTGTTCTAATGACGTCTGTAAACAAAAGAGTCCAGAAAAGAAATCCATTCCTCCCGACGCTGCTGCATTATACTTTATTTAATGATAGTAAACCACCTCCTTTCAGTATTTTCTCTGCATCCCACTCACCCTGACTCAGAGTCAGGAGGAAGCAGAACCTTTTCCCGTTGTAGTCAAGGCACAAGGGAGACTGTTGTTTACCTCTTTGATATCAAAAGATCCCGGCAGCTTTCAACTCTCAACTCCTGCCACTTGGTTTCAGAGACACACAGAGAAAGACAACGTGCTACGGGAGGCACGAGAAGACAGCTGTGCTACAGTCTGAGGTTGCAAACAGTGCTGCTCAGGCTTTACATGTTTGCAAACTAACATAATGTCATGGCGAGAATGTCTATCAGGCAGTCAAAAGGGGATTTCCACACAATGGTTTCTTTGGTGCAACCAGACAGTGGTTGACTTGCACCTCAAAAGTGATGCAACAAAGTTAAATTAGCTTTTACTTACACCTCTGAAGATGTTTCACCTGATGCATTTCCAGAATCAAGCAAAGTGGAATCAAGATTAGGCTAACACCATTCAATCTACCTTTATTTGAGAGCAGTCAATAGAGTGACAGAGAGAAACGTGGAGAGAGGGGGTGCACCTGACTTACATGTGGGTTTGCTTGTTTACCGACAACCAGGACATTATGAAACTGCCAATATGTCTTTTTCAGTCTTAACTGAACACTTGAGACTCATGACAAGCTCCAAACATTACAGTCATTGTGAAATTATGGGCCAACACAAACACAATAAAGTAGTCATTTGGCCACCGGCTGATGCTGATTATTATTTTATTGGTCTAATATTTTTGTTATTTATTTGCCTATTTGTGCCAGAGAACTGCCAGTGGCTCTTGCCATCATTTTTGCAATAACCAATATGAGTCAACAGGGCTGGTATCAGCTGATTTCCATGTTCTGTTGATATCTTGTTGCATCTCTCGGTTTAGTGTCTTTAAAGGTACAGAAAAGACATGCAAACTGGAATGTAGCCCACAGCCCAGAGAATATGTCCATTTTTAAAATGATAAACCTATCGCTTAGAAGTATTAGAAGAATTCCCTCATATGTCTTCAAGTTAGGTGTCACTCGGTGTAGCCTGCTACACTTCCAAGAATTAACAAAGGATATCTAGGACAAAATATTTGCAGTCAAGTCAGTGAAGCCCCACAGTGGGTGTCTGATCTGTGATGTCCAGCAGTTAACCCAGGACTGGTTCTGATCCACCTTGTTGGCATCCTCACTGGTCACGCACATACGGCAGCCGATATTATCAGCTGCTTTCAGGTTATCACAGATATACCTGTACGAGCATACAGTATTTTAAACTCTTAAAAACCAGTATCAATACCAGCCTATAGGTCAAAGGTTTCCATGATTGCATAAACTTGTCTAGTAACAATCATCACAAAGAAAGACAACCTGCTTCAGCATGCAGGAAACCCCATCTTTGAGCAGTTCAACTCCCAATAACAAAACCCTGTGTCAATAAATTCACTCAAGTCCCCCAAATGACTGCAAAGTAGCATCACAGAGCAGAAATAACCTCTCAGTGTGAGCCAGGCTATTAAACATATTTATGTTAGCAGGACCAAAACAAAATGCAAGTGTCTCTGCGGAAACATTAAGATAAAGTTCGGGTTCTAGCCATACCTTATATTTTATACCCACGTACTTGTCTCACCCAAGTTTCTCCTTCAGCGTTAGCTGGATTTCCCTCGCTTCATATGTCAAACAAGCGTGTCTACTAGTGCCCGATATTTTTAATAGCGGTAGCACTAGCGCAGTCTTTCTAGGCTATTTCTGCCTACAGTGAATGTCACAAAGGAATGCAGAAGGAAAAGGAAGAATGTATTACCTGTACGGAGTTTTCAAAAAAAGCTTATCGTACATTTTCCATCCCCGGGCTTTCAGAGCCTTCGACACTTGAGCGTACCCTGAGCGGTTTGATGTTAGTAGTAGAAATTCACCAGGCAGTTTCCAGTGTGAGCGCAAACTCCCTCCCAGCTCAGCGCCGATTGGCTACTCCTCCCTTCAATCGGCGAGGAGCGCGGAGTAGGCATAGCAACCACAAGAAGGCGGGTCTAAGAGTGTATACCGGTAGCCCATTGGATAACTTTCCCACAAAATCGACAATATACAATTTAAAACGAACCTGAACCCTTTACGCGTTTGTACAACAAAATCAACAACAGGTCGGCAAAGTTCAGCCAACGAACAACTTCTGAAGCCTTTAAAAGATGATCGTTTCTGTCTTTATTCTTCATTCTCTCACAGCGTAGCCCTTTGAAACTTTTAAATGGGAAACGGTAAATATTTCCACTCAGACACATTTTCTGTTTCCACATTAGATGTTGCAGCTGTTAATTTAAACCAGGGGCCTCAAACTTAAATGAGCTGTGGGCCCCTGCCGGCACTGTCGTCTCATTGGAGGGCCACTTTAGTGTTCAAGTAGTACAAAGAAACAAACAAACAAGAAAACGCCCACAAATATTTCTTAAAATGTTGTGTTTTGTTTGTTTTTTTACATTTCAAATATTGCATAACAAGAAAAAACTGCAAACGTTTCACGCACACCAGTACCTCATGCCCAGTGAATAAAGCCACATGCACATATAATGAAGTGGAGCTTTTCTCGGGAAAAGCACTTTTGGGATGTGTCCACTTAGAAATTAAATAATAATAATAATCATAATAATCATAATAATAATTGTAAAACAGAAATATTATCTGGATTTAATCTTTTCACCATGGCTCCTTTATTGAGATCAAACCAACATTTTAATTCATAAATCCTCTGGGAGGTAACCTCCAAATTAACTTGCACTTATTCTTATTGAACATCTAAAGAATTTTCACGTTAACTGCAATGTTATTTTTCCCAAACTGGTTAAACAAATGTGAAGTTTCATAAGAGTTGGGCCTTAAGCATGTCTATTTCAATCATTTTTGAAGTACCATATTCACTAAATACCTGACTTTGGGAGAGACTACCCTCAGCAGTGCAGGGGAAAGAAGGGGCAGCAAAAATAGAGACTACTTTATTCTACCAGAGACATCAGGCACATCCGGGCATGTGCCCAGAATACCTACTGGATAATATGGCCCAGGGTACAAGAGTGAGTGTCTACAGCTGTCTGTATAACATGGTGGTGGCTCTGCCTTGGTTTGGGGTTGCATTTCAGCCAGTGGTGCTGGAAAAGTGTTAAAATGTATGTAATTATTAAAGCTGAACAATATTGTAAGATTTTGTTCCACCATCTGGAAAGCATCTGATTGGCAACGGCTTAATTTTTCAGAATGACAATGACCCAAACACACTGCCAGTGCAGTTATGCAGTCATAGATTGGCCTCCCCAAAGCCCAGACCTCAACATTATTGAGTCAATGTGGATCATCTTGATCAGAGAACAGAACAAAAGTCAGCCAACATCCAAAGAAGAGCTTTGAATGTCCTTCAAGAAGCCTGGAAAACTATTCCTGAACACTACTTATACCAAACATTGACTAGACAGACTGTTTTTGCCTTACTCTAATTCCATGGATGTATGCATATATTTCAACTATATTTCAAATCAATGCACCTATTTCCATTTTCCTGGCAAAATATAAAGAAATCAGGACTGGCTCGAGGCTTCATTCATTTATCATCTCATGTCACCATCACAGTAGATCTTAGCTGTAGCACAGTTAATGGCATCTGTGATTTAAAAGAGAATTTAAAAAAAAATTGTAATAAGCATTCTCTGCTCTGACTTTAAAAAGTGTTTAAAAAAGCAGTGATTTGAAGGTTCACAAGTCAGTAGATCATGAAATTAAGAATTAACCTTGAAAGATTAATTTTAAGACATTTCCAGCCTGAATGCGTGTGTGAGTGCAACAACCAAAATATTTTTTCAGCGGGGCAGGTGGCAGAAATATATTAACCCTCATGCCAACCTCCTAATGAAAATCAGATCGTGGAGACACTGACAGAAGGCTTTCAGCAGGTGATGGTTTCAGGTTGATTGACTGCGAGAAGGTAAAACAAGTCTTCTCCATCAGGTCCTCAGTGAGGCCTGTAAAATACACATGAAGCTGATAGAGAGGGTTAAAAGATAAGTAGACTGCTGATTTTTTCAAAAGATAAGGACAAAACTTTATTATATAAACATTCAATATACAGTTCTCAGGGTTAAAAATGGTATGAGGGTGTAGTTGTGTGTCATTTCAACACGGCTCATTTCTGCACTCCTCACATGGGGTCTGTTTGTGTTGTATGTTTGTGCAATAGGAGAAACATTTTTCAAATTAAGCCGACTAAAAGCAAGAATAAGCCAAGCAGGAAGAGCAGGAGTTATTTTAATACACCGGTGTGTCCAGACCTGCTGAGAGATGCATCAGAAAACAGCAGCCCTTATTTCTGCGGGATGTATGAAATGCATAAAAGTGTGGCAATGCTTTGGTTGATACCCTCGCCACATGCACAGCTGCTGCCACTCACTGCTGTGCACCTTCACTTGCCCATTCTGGTGCTGTTATACATCAAAGACACGAGCGGTGAGGGTTTCTTTGCTGGAGGCGTTGATGCTCAATTCGACGATTAGCGGTGCAATATTGCAATCCACACCGAGTGCAGCGGAACATCGTGTCAAAAGCACTAAAGTGCAGCTCAACACAGCTTTAGTGTTAGAGTTGGTGCTACTTCCTGTGAGATGGTTAGATTAGAACACTTCCACCTTCACAGTTTGCACTAGTCTACAGTGAACAATCAACCACAAAGTCACGGAAGAAGATATTTTAGGATCTCTTTACGTGAGACATGATAAACAAAATGTACATCACGTCCGGCATTTTTCACACGTGTGTGGAGACAAAGAGGACCCGCAGGAGGCTGGCATAGAAGCTGTGTGATCGCTCTTTTCACAAGCAGTGTGACTGGCATTTCCTCCTCTTCCATCTGCAAACACAAATGAAACGGGGGATAATTATCAGAGCCTTTAATCCCCAGCAAAATCTCACAAATAAAATGAAACGAGCTGTTGAATTTAATTACGTATTATCAATCCCTGCCACCTGTTGCTGTGTCTATTCTTATCCTGCTCGACTATCGCTTCTGACACCGGCCGATGTGCTCTCATTTGTCTCCCTCTAAAGGCTCTTTGTGAACATGTTCTCACTCGTAACATCAGTACTCTTTAAAATATATTTTTAAAGGGGCTGGAACGATTTCAGATGGCACACAGGGGAATTTCATCACTTCATGGCCATGTTTCTTTCTGCTGTCTGCCTAATTTAGTCCGTTTGAAATTTAGTTTAACAGGAATTGAACTGAAATAGACACAAAGTGATGGCAGGGCACGCCGGTTGTTGCATTATTTCTTGTTTGTTTATTTTGCACTCAAATAGGATGCTGCTCTGCTTCTATTGGGAGATGGCAAGAGTAAACATTATCTAGCGAATGAGGTCCACCCTATGCCCACAGGCTCTGCATCACCTCTCCTCCTGTGCGTCTCCCTGCTTCTGCCTCTCAGCAGGCACTTTCAAATCAGCTTAACTCCTGCTTGAACAGGCAGGCAATTAAAGCTGCCGAGACAGAAAACGGGGACCACTGCTGAAAAAGCACACGCAGACAAAACCTCGGTGGTCCTCTAAACTCCCCAGGAGACCCAGAGTACTATCTATCCATCTGTGGTAATAAGAGCTTTGTGCCACGTCTCAGTGATATCATTGCCTTTGGCTGGCTGTCCCTCTGGGTTAGGATTGTGTCTCTCTGTGGGCTTTGTTGGCCTGTAAAGAGGTGTTGCAGAGAGATGGTTGCTCATGTCTGCGAAGAGGTGAGAGAAAAATGAGAGGAAGCAACATCTGTTGGTAAAGAAAACTCGAAACACCTCTTAGATTAAATGATCATATTTCTTCCATTGCTTTCAAGAATATCCACCTATTCATGGATACTTTACCTACTGTATGTATTGTTGTTTCTATTCTTTTTTTTTGATGACACAAGGAAGCAGATCCTCTCCCTCCACCTCACCCTATCCCTACCATCCTCTTCTGTCACAGCAGGATCTCCATGTGTTCCTTCAGTACAGCCATTAGTCTTCCTCTTTTCCTCCTGCCTACCAGCCTTCAGCATCCTTTGTCTAATATATCCACTTTCCCCACTCAACCCAAGCTGTCCCTCTGTCATACTCATTTCTAATCTTATCCATCTCGGTCACTTTTTGCATCTTTGCCTCTGCCAGCAGTGTAACTCATTAATTCACTGCCCATCCAGATAAATTATACTTTTTTTTTTTTTTACTCAATTCTTAAAGCTATCACATTATTGTTTTTGATGTCTTGCAGGAGGGCTACATTTCTAAACCAGACACGACACTGCACACTGAAATAAGGTTTAAGAGAAGGTATCTCTAACGCTGGAAACCTTTTATCCATCCAACTATTATTAAGCTGGTTCAACATTTTGTCGATTACTCCAAAGCGGCACTGAAAGTTGCAGACACAAGGGGGCGTACTTACTCTGCTTTCTAAAATGTTCAACTTGCACTTCTTCCTGTCTTTTCCTGTCACTGAGTTGTTGTTCTTTTGTTCTTAAATTAAGATACAGCAGGTTTAATCAATCTCACTTCACAGTATATGAGTGAGAAATTTTTCTGATGATGTTTCCTGTGATGTCTGTGTTGACCCGACTGTTTGGTCAGCTTCATCCAGATCCTGGCAGGAGCGTACTAATGAGCACTTTTCCTCTAACTGAACCATGACATGATGGAAAAATACCACATGCATGATACGGTCCGTCAAAACACGAGGCTCAAATTATTAAAATGTCTTGTCTGTTAAGAAGGATGCTGCATGTTCCACTTACAAAGAAAGTCAGAAACAAACAAACAAACAAACAAATAAATAAATAAACCTACAGGCTTATTGTAAGGTTTCTTTCTATCTGTGTTTTACAGGTAAAGGTGTACATCTTAATCCAGCAACAGTGTAAATTAAAACACAATAAAAATTCTAGAAATGAAAATACATTGAAATAAAATAATATAATTACAAATTCAAATACATTGTTTCAATTTCATTTACATTTAATTTTCTGTGAATTAATTTTACAGTAACTTAAATAAATTACTGTAAATTCCAGTTACAGCAGCAGAGTAAGAAGAGTGAAGAGAATATGCTGAATATGGGTAGAGGGAGTTCCAGCCAAACGCAGTCATAACCTCTTTAAATGCTAAAGATAAACGTGTTTTTGACCGAGGCACTGCTAACGCTACAGTATGGTCCCCAACTTGGAGGTCGGGAGGCTTTAAATCGACCCTGTTTTCCCCTCTCTTGTATTATCTTTGCAGCTTTGAGCCACACCTTTTGGCCTTCAACAACTGTAAACCTCATATTTAACAGTACAAATGGTGAATATAGGAGTTTGTTTATTTATTTTGGCAGTGACAAGAAACACAACTGCCAACAGGGAAAAGAGAGCGTCATCAAATACTATATTAGATATGTGAAGAATTTAATATGATTTTACTCTTGATCTGTAAATTAATAATTGCTAAAACAAACATGTAGTAAATGTAAATTTTCTAAGAGTCGTTTTTGTGTGTATGTGGTTTATTCTAAAATAGAAGGAAGGGGAATCCAAATTCACAACAAAGAATAAAATAATATTATACAGAAAACAGTCAGCTGCTATTTGAGTGTCCATGAAATTTTTATCTGGCAAGCTTCAAAGTCTGGGACAACGCTAAAAGAATTTCCTACTTGTGACTGAACAGTCGGGTTCAGCCACTTTTTTTCTTCTTTTGCTCGGAAGTGTGTAAAGTCCGACACACGTGTTTTGATGTCCTTCCAGCTGTTTGTGGCGAATCATGCTGTCTGGACCTGCAGTCTGGACTAGAGGACCCTCCCTACAGCCTGTGAGATCACTGCACATTTAATTAGACCGGATCCGCCAATTAATGGGTGGTCAAACTGTAAAGCTCTCAGCCTTTTAAAAGCAGCCCGAGCTGAACCTTCAGCAGTGCTCCGAGGCTCCAGCGAGGTAAGCCACATTTTTGTTCCTCTTTGGCACATAAGTCAAAAACATTCAAAGCCTCCACACCACAATGGAAATATGATTGAATCTTTGTATGCTTTTGTGTCTAGTTTCAGATTCCACAGAAGGATGTCTTCCACGCTACTTTGTGCGCTTATTTTGCTGGCTTGTGCTTTGACATTTAGTGCCGCTCAGAGTGAGTATAATCTGGCATCGTGTAACATGGAAAACATTAAACTGGTTTGCATTCTTTAATATTCTTTGGCTTCATTTGTTTTTAATGAAAGGGTTTTTCTGCTTGTACTCGTTCATATTTACTCTGTTAAATAATTATTTACCTGAGGGGGAACCTATGTGTACCTTATGTATTTGCCACTACTGCAGAAATCAATTTCTGGCAGGGTTGTAGACTGTGCCCTCAAGCGGGTTACATTAGGAGCGCAGGTGTCGTCTTATCTCTGCATCCTCTGCCTCTGATATTTATCCTTTTTTTTTTTCTGTTACTGACAGTGAGCTGTAGAGGACGATGCGGTGGCGAGTACTACAGGGGTTATACATGCCAGTGCGACTATAACTGCCTGTCTTATGGAGAGTGCTGCAACGACTTTGAATCTCAGTGCACCACAAGTGAGGCCTTTTTACTTTTTGGACGTATAGCATACAGCAGAATTTAGATTTTTGGTTACTGATTGCAAATGAGTCACCATTACTGAACGCCTTACACATAATAACGTCTAATAACCAGCCGTGCAGTCTCACTGTGTGTGTGTCTGTTATGCTGCGTTTGTGTGCAACAGAAAACTCGTGTAAGGGGCGGTGTGGAGAAAACTTCAAACGGGGCCGGCTGTGTAGCTGTGACTCTGAGTGCATAAAGTACAACCAGTGCTGTCCGGATTACAAGAACCACTGCGATGCACAAGGTTGGTCCTTTCTAGCTATTTCAACTCCTGGGTGTATGTGAGGGATTCTTAATGCATGCTAAACACTATAGATTTCATCATCATCCTTATTTCATCTGTGAAGTCAAACACCCCTTATGTAACAGATTACATTTAGTCATCAATATAATATATGATCAGCTCATGCACGTTGTTATTATGTAATTATGGCAATTTGTGATGCAAATTGTGCACGAAGGGGGAGGGAGATACTAGGATGAATGTGACATCCCCACTCTGACTCTGCCTGCATGTCCATCACCAGCATGCACAGTACGGCAGTATAACCGCAGCATGCAGCGCATGCAGTAATCTGCAACGATGCTACGTTTGACAATAATTTCTGTCTTGGTAATTGCTGCAGACCAGATCAGTGGAGAGGCCAGTTCAGCAGCAGCAAAGAAGACTAGTTCATGCAATAATGTAAATGATAACAAAGCGAAAGGTATATTTTTCTTGGTAAAAGGTTTGATTCTTCCTAGATTTTCAGTCATTTGGGGTTAAAGGCAAATTTTATAAGGGCTACCCCAATAATGTTTATTTTTGTTCTCGTTCATGAACGTTCCCACAGATCAAACTTTGAAAGAGGCAACAGACCAGCTTTCTACGTTCAGTGAGGGAAACGATGCAGGTGAGTTTGCTCTTTTTGAAATTTGCTAGAAAAAGCTATACAAGGCTGTGTCTCACATTTGGCTCTACTGACAGGAACAAATATCCTCACTCAGTTCACGTGCACTTCGATGGCTTTCGTGAACTTGATTCGGTAGATTTTAAAAGGCATACGTCAGGAAGATGTTTATGGCTGGCCGCCACACTGTGAATTTGTCACAGTGGTTTATTTTGGGGGCTAAATCCAAGGGCATTGGCCTCGCAGGCTAAATGAAACACAGGGAAGCAGTGTTCTCATGAGTGGACTGTGTGTGGGAGGGTTGGGCTGAGTTACAAGAGAGGAAAGCACTAAATGATGCCAGAAATGAGGACAGGACATTTTCTGGGAGTTTTCTTCAATCCAAGCTTTGAACATTTTTTCTTTTTTGGGGGTGGGAACACTTTTGCATCCAGAGTCAGAAGGAAGACATGTAGGAAAAATAAAGACGGCCGATTAAATGATTCAAATGTTTGTGTGAACCCTGCTGCTGCCAACAGATGACTCTTCAGTTCCTCTGGTCGGTCCAACATCACATCCACCAGATGATCCCGTTGATGGTGAGCAAAGCTCTTTCCCAATAAAGTTACACGAGTCTTACGTCCAAGTGCGCACCTCATCTCGCTCTTGTCACATTCTCGAAGATGTGTCTGGCCCGATCTTTCCCGCTGATGAATTTTCTAAAACTGAACTGGAAGATCTGGAGGCCAGTCCATTCCCGGAGATCAGCAGTGACTATGAACTCTCTACAGCTGACCCGCTGGGTCAGATTTCTACCGAGGCCACCCCGACTACAGCGAGGACTCCTTCAGACTACGACAACCTCGTCAGCACCACTGCAGAGGCCCCGAGTGACAGGACAAGTATGTGAGATATCCGCTTAACGCCTCGTGTATCGTATTTGATTCATACAGTTTTTGTGAGTTACTTTAGCAATAGATTGAAAAAAAAAAACCCCAAACAAAACCAAATGTAGCAATTATGATACAAATTGCCACACAAATATGCAAACTGATATTTCATTATTTTATTAAGTTGATTAAATCACTTGATTTATAGTGATATGACTTACCCTCTGCTCACAACAGCAGCTGACCACACTTCCAGCGAGCCAACGTCAACTTTAGTAACCTTACTCGAGCCTAGTTCTTCAACCAGCTCCCCACAGCTGGACACGCAGACACCAGCAGTGGCTATTATGGATACTATCTTTCCCTCTGATGAACCAGACATCTCAACTGAACCAGATAACTCACTGCTCACCCCCACCCCTGCCTCCACAACCATCCCAGAGGAACCCACTTCAACCCCCCCTGAGGATGTCACTGCAAGCAACCCTTCTGTTCTTCCTTCCACCAGTGCTTCCTCAGTGGGATCTGAGGAGATATCAAAGGTTGAAGCTGTGACCACCCACGCTCCCTCACCCACAACTGCAGCGCGGGGTGATGCCACAGACGATCTGCTGACAGACACCTCCAAACCCACCGGGGCTCAAGAACCAGAGGCTACCCCACCTGTGGAAAAACCAGAGCCATATGAGCTAGACCCAGCTAAGCCCACTTCTAAACCTGACACTAAGCCCCCGGAAACCCAGAATATAGACGATACAAGAGATTACCAAGCAGGTAAGACTGTTTAAAAAATAATAATTTTACCAGATTCTTCATGTCACACACAGAAAACACCTCCTCTCACCTGAGGGACTAATTCTCACAGGTATCTTTACTTTTCCCCAGACGACAGCAACGATACAAACTTATGCAGCGGGCGGCCCGTCAGTGGGGTCACCACACTGAGGAACGGCACAGTGGTGGTGTTCAGAGGTTAGTGCCGGTCGTGTGCAGTATTAAACTCTAAAAGCATCAAAGAGCAGTGGATTCGCATACAAGAGAGCAACTAATGGAACGCATTCAGACAGGAAGAAATATACGAGCAGTTGATTCACCAGAGGGGAAATTATTTTGAGGCATTAAACTGAGAGAATGAAATTACAAATTTTAATCCCTGTTAGGTTATCTAAAATCCGATATACTGATATTATTATTATTATTATTTTTTTTTTACAGGTCACTACTTCTGGTTGCTGGATAGTAACAGGGTGCCAGGTCCACCCAGAGGCATCACACAGGTGTGGGGCGTCCCTTCACCCATTGACACCGTGTTCACCCGCTGCAACTGCCAGGGCCAGACGTACATTTTCAAGGTAAACCGACCAATCACAGCAGAACCACCGAGCGAACAGCGTTACCTTTTAGCCGCCCGGAGTTTAACACTGCATTGTGTTCACAGGGAAGTCAATACTGGAGATTTGAAAACGACGCTTTGGACCCCGGCTATCCTAAAGTCATTACAACAGGGTTCGACGGGCTGCGGGGCCACATCACGGCCGCCCTGTCTGTGCCCCAGTACATGAAGAGGGCAGAGTCAGTCTACTTCTTCAAGAGAGGTAAAAAATTAGGGGAGGGGGCGGAGCACATTACACTGCCAAAGATAGACTTTGTTGATTATTGCTTCAGAAAGAGAATTCTATTAAACAGTGTGTAACGTGTTTATGTTCTGAACAAATACAAAGTCTTTAAGATGTTTACTTTCCCCCCAGGTGGAATGGTCCAGAAGTATTCATACCAGGCAGGCACCAGGCCAACATGTGGCAAGAAAGTCCAGTATGCCATTTACACAGTCCGCAACCGAGTAGTTCGACAAGCAGGTAACCCATAATTGTTTATTTATTTCGATCATGTAAACAATATACAAAGTTCATTTAGCAAAGAAAAGAAGGGGAAAAAAAGTATGCAAAACAAAGCTGCATTTCACTATTACCTCACCTGTTCTGGATATATATGGAAAACGAGTGGGAAGAAGTACACACTTATTTAATCCCGCCCCTTTGCCATGAGTTATCGGTCAGTATTCAGTCAGCTTCCTTACCGATATAATCTGCAGTAATAATAACGGACATATTTCTAATATAATATTTATACCACATTATATGATTGTGTTTTTGTGGTTCCACGACTTTGCCTCCACTTTTGAAAAGTTATTTGTAGAACCCAACAAGCATGAATAAAATTCCCTTCACTGAATTTCAACATTGTCCCTTTCTTTATAACTCATGAAGATCAAAACTTTATAGCTCTCTTTATGTTTGGACATACTCAAACTGTTCCACAGCTTCACTCCAGATTTTACAATAGTTGTGCATGAATCTTATTGGCGGAGAAAACCCCTGACAATCCTCATTATTGTTAAGCGTGTTTACAGACTTATGAGTAGCTCCATGCTTGGTTAGATTTTGGCTTAAACGTGTACACGAGCTGCAACGCACACATTGCACCAAAAAAATGAGCGTGGGGGAGGGGAGCAACTAACAAACACCCTTGGTATAGTTTGAGAAGAGCAAGGGTTAAGAGTTTGTTCACAAAACAAACAAAAAAAACCAAAACACTGAAACTGATGACCAAGGACAACAGCAGTATGTGGTTTGGCTTCATGGCACAATTTTAAACCTGACCGTTTCATTTCCAGGCCCCGTTTTAGGACCGGCAATCAACATTCGGACATCCTGGAGAGGCTTCCCGTCTGCCATCACAGCTGCTGTGTCTGTGCCCACAACCGCCGAGCCAGAGGGATACAAATACTTTGTCTTCTCGGGATGTAAGTCACACACTGGACTGTTTACAGACCGAAATAAAAGCATGCGGTTTGGCAGTGTTTAAAGTAGCAGTAGCCTTTGTTGCTCAACTTCAGAAGCACAAAATGTCCCTCACGTGTCCATCGTCGCTAACAAGGACCATGTGTGTTTGTGTGTGTTAGGGTGTTCACCTACAGCTCAGATTTATTGCAGAGTAGCCACAGTCAAGATTTCCATTTCAATGGAGATGCATAAGTAAGAAGAAAACGGGCGGGGTGTACGTAGACAAGAGCTGCCAACATACTGAGGTCCTAAAACCTGTAACAGCGACTGTGCTGATAAACAGCTCTGTGCCACGTTCATGCCAGTCTACCTGAATATAGACCTGCACGAAGGAAAAATATTGTTTTGTAAATATCAGCTATTAATGTAATTTTCTAAGGAACTCGTTATTGATTCTACTACTTTTTCAGCAAAATCCTTCAACGTGAGGTTGGATGGTGAACGTCCCGTCATCGCTCCTCCTGCAGCCAGCTCGTCACCTCAGTCCAACAACTTCATCAGATGTTTACAGTAAAACAACAACAAAATGTTTTCACTTCTTAAGTTTATTATAATCACCATGAAACGCATCAGCATGGACCGCAATTACAAAAAAGTATCTAATCGCATTAACAAAAACAAAACAAAACAAAAACCAAAACAAAGCAAAACATGCTTCATAACAACAGAACATGATCACGTCTGAGCAGGTACGCAGTAAAAACCTCGGCTTTTCTGAAGGGAATGATGAGCTCTTCAGTTAGATTGATTAGTCCTTCATCTGGCGAATCTTCTCCCTTGTTTCCAGGAAGGAAAAGCTTGACCTGTGGAGATGTAAGCATGTTTGTAGATGGGCCTGCTGCACTGATGTAAAAAAATAAATAATAAAAATAAATATATATGGACACAGTGACTGTGTAAATGTGTTATGAATAACCACAATGAATGTATGGTGTTTCCTGTTGTGCTTTTCATTAATAAAAACTCAGAATGAAATGTTTGAAGTCCTTTATGAGTGGCCATTTAAAGCAGTAATAAAAAAAACATTGCCCAGTCTTGTCCCCATTATAATGTTTGCACTACATCACAGTTACCACAAGCTTTCAAAGGCGTTACCTCCTCTCTTCATGCGGCCACCGCCGCGGCTGTCCGGCCAGCGTTGGAGCTGTCTGCTGGGCCCGGGCCGAGACGGTTTTGGTGGACCACTGCTTGTATCTAGAAAAATATAAACGTAACGTTGACCCACTGAATATGCAACAGAAAGACAAAACAGATGGGGAACGGCACAGTCACGAGGCTGTACTGTACCTGCAGAGCTGGAGGAAGGTTCCTGGCTGGTGGAGGGGAGGCTGCTCTTGTCGGACGCTTGGCTCGACTCCTCCATGTCGCCCTGAGACACCACAGGATCCACCGACACTTCAGCACCGGGCCTGAAACAAAGCAATATGCACCTCGGATTATGTAACCTTCATGACCTCGCTCATTTTGGTTAAGTTATTGAAACTGAATGGAACGAAAGGTTTCAAGAGACATTTGCAACATGAATACTAAAAGAGGCAGAAGTTTGAGGACTGACAAGCTGCCGAGAGAAGCGAGGCTCACCTATCAGTGTCTGGCTCCAGGAAGACGTCGTCTCTCTCCTCCCCTGCACCGGCAGCTCCTGGTGTTGATGTGCTCACCATGGGAACAGACTGAGAGGCATGCTCTGTTGTGTCAGACTGAGCCACTTCTGAGAAAACGGTTACTGGAAGATAGAGAGATGAAAACAAATTTCTCAAACTTGTAGTGCTCCCAAAACCCAAATTTCATCACATTTATCCTAGAACAGATAGTTTTGAGGAAGCTCGGGAAAAGGCAGTGCGAAATGCTTTAATGAACACATCCCTTCACATCAGACTGACAGAGACAGACAAATACCTGGTGCCGCAACTTGTAGCGGTGTGGTGGGAACGCTGCGTCCCCCAGACTCCTCTTCGTGAGTGGCTAAAAACAGGGGACTGTCATACATCCCAAGACCTGAAGAAAAAAATTAGTTTGCAGTTAAAGAGATTGTGGTGATATTGATGGTTCTTTGGGGTTAACAGTTATTAAACATTTGGTAGATTACCTCCTTGTGATGCAAGCTGCCCCAGATCAGAGTGTGAAGAAGAGCTGGTCTGTGGCATGTCCTCTGAAGGGCCAAACCTGAAGCGCGGCACGCCAGCGACCTGTGGCGAGCTGAGAAACAAACGAAACACGAATGTGAATTAGGAGACTGTGGAGTGACCAAAACGGACCAGTTAAGAATTCATTTTAAAAGCAAATTATCAAATTTGAATGAATAAAGGCTTGTTATACAAGCTTGAGTCTCAGTTTGAGGAGATACAGTCAGACAGCTCTTACATGACTGCATTGCAGATGGACCATGTTTGTGGCCTGTACACGTGCTATACTACAGTAGTGTATGCTAATAGCACACTATACTGTATATCTCTGTAGATTTTGGCTTTTCCTCTCACTAAAAACACATAAATAATAAAACACACACACACAGAACCAGTCAAAAGTTTGGACCCACCTTCCTATTTAATGGTTTTTCTGTAGTTTTACTACTTTCCACATTGTAGATACAAACTGAAGACATCTCATATATGAAGTGAGATATATGGAATCTAAATATGTCGCCAAGTAGCCTCCCTTTGCTTTGTTGAGAGTGCTGCAAACCCTTGGTCTTCTCTCAATGAACTTCATGATGTAGTCACCTGAAATGGTTTCACCTCACAGGTGTGCCTGTCAGGGTTCATTTGTGGAATTTCTTGCCTTCTTAATGAGGTTGGGACCATCAGTTGTGTTGTGCAGGTTGGTACACAGCTGACAACTGTTAAGATTCATATTATGGCAAGAACCAATCAGCTGAGTAAAGAGAAGCAACAGTCCATCATTACTTTAAGAACTGAAGGTCAGTCAGTTTGAAATTGCTAAAACTTTGAATGTGTCCACAAGTGCAGTCACAAAAACCATCAAGCTGAAACTGGCTCACATGAGGACCGCCCCAGGAAAGGAAGACCAAGAGTCACCTCTGCTGCTGAGGATAAATTCATCCGAGTCACCAGCCTCAGAAATCACAAGTTAACAGCAGCTCAGATCAGAGCCCAGATAAATGTGCTAGTAGCAGACTGCTGGAAAACCATTTCATGACGACCTCATGAAGCTCATCGACTGAATGCCAAGAGTGTGCAAAGCAGTAATCAAAGCAAAGGGCGGCTATTTCAAAGAATCTAAAATTTAAAAGATGTTTGAGTTATTTCACACTTTTTTGTTTACTACATAATTCCACGTGTTCATTCATAGTTTTGATGCCTTGAGTGAGAATCTACGATGTAAATACTCATGAAAATAAAGAAAAAACAATAAATGAGAAGGCGTGTCCAACCTTTTGACTGATAGTGTATAAAAAATGTGTTTCTGTCTGATGAGACCAGGTAAGGTTGGGCGATATGTACAGTTTTTTCAACCGACATTCATCAGCCCAATAAATGACGATAGGCGATATATTCAGGCAGGTGACTTTTTTGAGGGGCGGAGCAACGTAATCATGCACGGACTGATTTGTGCGTTTAGAACACTCTTTTCTTGTTTGTTTCAGTATTAATATAATATAATAATAATATAGCTACTTTTTGGATTATTTATTTATTTATTTGAGATGTGCCAAATCGCACAAAAGACTTAACTTTACGTCTGAGATTATTTATTTTTTTTATGTTCGCTGGAAGAGACATTTTGATTTTTAACTTACTTTTTGTTTAATTTTATATTTGTTGTTTGGTCGAGTGTGTAAGACAGATAAACACTGGAACGGTCTGTAAACACGGGTATAGTGGAAAAAAGAAGCCAGTTTCTTTTTGTTTCCCTCGGTACCATTGTGGGTTTTTTTATTTTAAATTTTATTTTTTATTTTAAATTAAATGTTTTTGTTTTTTCTGAACATACTGAATTTCCTGGAGGAACCTACCTGAGGGATTAATAAAGTTCTATCTATCCATCGCTGCTGCATTTGGGCGCACTCTGAGGAGGGTGCATTTGCTCGCAGCTAGAAGACTGTGCCATTAAAACAGCCCTATTATTGTTTTTCCGTTGACCGCTTCTCTTAGCTTCAACCAACCTTATTAGCTAACTTACTCCTGGGCAAATAGATAAATCGCTCGCTCTTGTAAAAACGACCAATGAAAGGCTCAGCCTATTGTCGATGGTTGGTAAATTCGTCCAATCGCCCAACCTTAAGACCAGGGTTAACTTTCTGGCCACAAGTCCAAAAGTTACATTTATCACAAAAACAACACTTTGTTCCTTCACCAACGGAAAACCAGAAAGCTGAAGATGACGAAGAATTTCACCTTTCAACACGACCATGACCCCAAGGATACATTTAAAAACAACAAACAGAAAAAACTGAAGTTTTGGAATGACCCAGCCAGAGCTGAGAGCAACATGCCCTCACAATCTGGCAGATTTTGAGCGCTTTTGCAACAAAGAGTGGGAAAACCACGATATGATGTGTCATGCTAGCTCCTACCAAAGAAAACTGAACAAATCAAAAGGTGCCTCAACCAAGTATTAGTTTAAGGGCGTGCACTTGTACAACCAGCCTAATTTACATTTACAAAATATTTATTTAAAATATTGAAACTACAGGTTATAATGAAGCCAGGAGAAGTTTTGAAATGATTTACTGTGGTGTCTACTTTTTATATCCACTTTTTTCCCAACTTATTGCATTTAAATAAATGTGTAGTTCCTTAAAACCTTGAAAAAGTTTTCTGTGTTCCAACTTGCGGCCCGATGTGTGTGACACTTACTGGATGGCCTGATCGAAACCATCAGAGCGGTGAGGGACCACCAGAGTGGGAGTGCTGGGAACCATCCTGTCATCTTCATCGAAAAAGTGCTGCTGCAGAGGGAGAGAGGGAAGAAAAGGCGGTGGGGGAGGGGGGGGGGGGGGGTAAAAATTT